>JAAAKQ030215810.1:0-11553 GCA_010016005.3 Zanna intricata | reverse complement strand
TCTTCTCCTAGCACTTCTTCCACTCTCCTCTCAATTCTTCTGTACAGAATCCTAGTTAAGATTTTTGATGCATGAGTTGCCCTTTATTTGCTGATACTTAGGTTATGCATGTTTTAATATAAAAACAAGATATAACGTTATAAAATATGTTTTTATTATAAGTGTTTACAACAATTTATTGATTTATAAGTTATGTATTTAAAAAAAAAATTTAATTTGTTAGTTAAAAATAACTTTTTAAAAAAATATCTGAATAATGATTTTTAAAGAGTGCGATATCTTTGACTCTTCTTTTAATATTCAGTTGTACTTTCATTAAAGATTAATTATAGAGATAACTAAAAATTAATCTTAGCTTTAATTTAGTAAACCTGTAATACTTAATCTATATCGTGACAATTGAAGACAAAAAATAAAATTTAATAAAGGATTACAGAATAATATTAATTTGCCAATCTTAAAATTAATCAGATCAAGCAAACAGATCATTGCAGATAAATTAAAACATATATCTAGGTATTATTGCTGAATTACACTATATTACAGACACTAGTAAAATTTGAATGATTCTGTCACTTTCCAGTGTCTTCAACTTATACTGTAAACCTCTGTAAACAACCTGAAGTAACTGGAAGTAAGAAGTATTCATTCAACAATAGTATACGACTTTTTTTTAGCGACTTAATGCATATTAAATCTAAAAATTTTTATTAAGTGAAAGAATTAAAAGAAATACATTAAAGGTATCACTAAATGGTACGTTAAAAGTAAACCTACAAGTTTGTGGAATGATTTTTAAGAAAATATTTGATTTTTAAACAAATTTTATTACATAAAAATGGATATGTAAAATCCCCCTAATTACTAGCAATATGTGTTACTGCAATCAAAGATTTTAGAATGGAGTTTGAACAATGGGTTTCATGGTTTAATTAAGTTTAATTACATTAAAAATTTAATTTTTTATATTAATATCACTTATATATTTATAAGTAAATTAAAAATGTATTTTTTAAATAAAAAACTATTATTGAACTTTTTATTTTTATTTATACAAACATCAACAATTAAACTCATTATTAACGACTTATCAGTGTAATGTAACTGAACTGGATAATAAATATAGTCTGGAACAAACTCAGGACGACCATTCCTGATATATGTGATTCACTAAAACTCAACTACCAAAAAACACCGGTGTCCAATATTCAAATCCAAATAACAACAACAACCTTTATTTGGATTTGAACCTGAGAACTCTTGACTTCAAAATCGATTAATTTATAAGTTCACCCTTAGACTGACCTGGTGGGTTATTTTTGAGCTTTACTCTTCAACTTTAATTAAAGTATGTATTCATTTTTTAATTCTATTTATTTAAACAGCAGTTTACTTAAGCAATTATGAAATCATTATTATTATTTTATAAAAAAAATAATACTGTTACAATTATAAAGTAAAAATCAAATAAATAATCACAGCCAATTATAAGTAATGTAATACTAATTGGTATACTACCAATTATATTACTTAATTAACAATAAATTATAATAATTAATTAAAATTGTACAACTTAGTTTTTTCATCATGTCAAAATACAGTTAAATCATTCATTACTAAAACTAAAGAAATAAAAACAATTTTCATTAATAATATTGTTTATGTTCATTTCATTTAAATAAATAAAGGTTAATGTAATAAAGGAATTTGAATCAAGTAGTTCTAAGATAATTTATTTTAATAAATTAATATCAATCATAATATATTAGAAGTAGTTCATTTTTATTATTATATTTTTATTTGTTATACAGTATGTAATAAAATGTAAAAGAATATTGTGTGAATGACATACTTAGAATTTATGCTCAACATTACGTAATAAAATTTAATAACTATATTTTAAGAATGATTAAAATTTAACAAAAAAATAATTGTAATCCCGTCCAGAGTTTAACAAATGTACACCTACTAATATGAGATTTAAGTTATTTGGAAAATTACAAACCTAGTCTTAAAAATACAGCCTGAAATATCAACAAAAAGATATAAATAATGAGGCTACCTGTTGCCTATTTCATTGAGACAATTAAATTAACAGACATCTGCATACAAAATTCAAGTGACATTAATCTCTTTAAGTGACATTTTTACTGTTTATAACAGAGTAACTGTGTACTGAACATCACAATCCTTAGAGGAAATAATAATTTCCAGTGCCTCTTGTATAACATAAGTGTATTTACATCCATCACAATCATAATACGACTGGATCAGAAAATCTGAAACAAATTATTATAGGTTCTTGTCATGAAAAAATGCATTATCTACCTTATTCCAACTCACTGTATAAAGAAAGAAAAATAGAGTTAAGAAACAAAGAGAATTTATGTATAATTTTCATAAGTTAGCTACTGTAACTATAGAAAACAAGGTTAAGACAAATTACCTTACAAAAGGTACTGCAAAAGGTAACTGCATATTGAATAACCCATAAAGGAAGTAAGAAACAGACACCAGAGCAGAATAATTTGCTGCAAATCACTGATGTTAAAAATTATAAATAAGTTAAAAATGTACTAAATAGTTCTCTTTTTATTATGTTAAATATAATTCTGAATCTGGCACTCACTATTTAATCAGCAGAAAATATGTTTCCCAAACATACTTCCACAATTATAAATCCATTCCCTTTATCTAAGGAAAGACAAGGAAAATGAATCATAATTACTTTGAAATATATATATATATTGCATTGAAATATATCATTATAAAGGAACGACAACTATTGTGGTGAAATGGTAGTGCTTCTACCTTTCATTCAGGACGTTCTGGGTTCGAATCTGGAAATGCTTGGCACTTTTCAAATTTAATTTCTTATTAAATGAAAGGAGTGGAGACTATAATTGGGTGCAAGATTGTAGGTACACATGAGAGAGCAAATATAAATCCTGATAATTAGATGGGTTGTTAAAGTTATGAAACAAAATTAAATGTAAATAACAAAGAGCAGGTTATAGCACAATTTAAGAAAATACTTATTTATACAAAAAGGAACTAGATTCATGGGCAATATTGATAAAATCCAAATTTATTTAATTTAAAACTAGAAGGAAATAAATCTGAAACTTAAAACAGAAAAGGAATCAAACATAACAAGACAAAATACTGTCAATAATTATATTAATTAAATTATCATTTAAAATTATTCTCAAATTCATTAAAATCTGTAATAACCAGGGCTCTGGGTAAGATGAAGCAATTTAAAAAAAATAATGTTCCAATTCCAAAAAAAAATTATTAAATATAATACATTTTTAGAGAATGTTATATTTTCTGTTTTATAATGTAAAATAGGATGCCAAAATAAAAAAAAAAGTTATTAAAAAGTGATCAAATTTAGCTTTTGATCAGTAAATTAAATTCTTCAATATTACCATGCACCAAGTGGTGTATCAGTGAACTTGAAATTTTTTTATTAAATACAGATCAATCTGAATAGCAAATTATCAAATTCATTTTTAAATTCTTATTTTACCTGATAATTTACTAACAAATTGGAATTTTTTATCAGTTGCTACTATTTTTATTTCACATCTATAACCGTATATTTAAAATAGAAACTTAATAATAATGAAGTTACTCTGTCCTGATTAAATTATTATAATTTGAAGAAGTAAAATATGAGCGTAAAATATGTATGATAGAGTGTATCTTCTACAATTTCCACATTATTAGGTAAAAATAGCTACATTGTCAGAAAAACATGAGATTATTGTTCTGGGTATATTTATTTATCTTCACTCCTTGTAAACAATACTTACAACATATGTCATAGATATTGTTTCATACAATAATAATAATGCTTGAGAAAATATATACCACAAATAAAAATCTGATGTGGACACTAATGACTTCCTTGTATTAAATTACATATACACATTTTTTTAAAATGAAAAGCACACGAAACTTTATTTCATTAATAACTTGTGATATTTTTTTACTGTTATCATTGAATTATTATTTATTATAATTTTTTTTTAAATCTGAGATAAATAATAATTAATAAATCAATATATTTAAATTAATAAAAAAAAAAAAGAGATGAATTCTTGATTTGAACCGATGTGCCATCCCCTAGTACGATCCAAATATTTCATTCATTAAAATTTTATTTGGCTATAACTCTGGAACCAATTAATATAAGTACCATTTATGATGTATCGTTGAAAAGCTCTCAATGAGGGGTTATTACTGCAGCTAAGAAAAAATAAAAAATCCAAATTTTTTTTGGATTTTTGAATTTTTTTTAACACTTTTCATCCAGTTGATTGCAATCAAAAGGGGAGGTGCACAACTAGATGTTACAATAGTTCTAAATCCAAAATTTCAACATCCTATGTTTTTGAGTTATGCGAGATACGTACATACATACAGACTTCATGCCGAAACTAGTCGAAATAGATATTTCTGTTGAAATCTGAAAAACAAATTTTTTTTGCGATCACATTACTTCCTTTATTTGATGATCATGTGATAACCACGTGATAGCTAACTGAAGGTACGCGAGCTTCTAACTCTTGAGTTAACTCTGCAAAATAAGCTTTGTCAGCTTTAACTTCATCATTTGAAATAAATCCTAGTCTAGCTAGTAACTTCTTTTGATTTGGGAAGAGTAAGTAAATTGCTAGGAGCCATTCCCAACAAATATATATATGGAATATATTATGCACAAGATATATTCCACATGCACAAGATGCATGTGGAATCATTTAGAAGCGTAGGTAATGGAGTTTTACTTTTCAATGATGTCCAACACATGTATGCAAGTCATTATCATGGTGAAAGAGTATTTTATTTTTGGCTAGATGTGGACGTTTAGTCTGAGTAGCACCTTTAACCAGTATAGTAATGAAGCGAAATACTCCCCGGTGACAATGCACCCTTTCTCTAGTAATCTATGAGCGCCACACCACGAATATCCCAAAAAACCGTAGCCACGATTTTTCCTGCAGATTGAACCGTTTTCACTTTCTTTTGCCCATTTTAATCTTTTTCCACCAACTGTTTACTCCCTGGCGTATAATGAAGAATTCACATATTTTGTGCTGTTATAAAGTGTCAAACAAAGTAGTGAAATCGTATTTAAACAAGTCTAAACATCCTTGAGAAGAGTTTGTTCAGTAGAATGCAATTTGGGTTGACAGTTTACAAACGTGACTACCAGGAAGCAGAAACCTTTTTCATACCTAACCATCGTGTAAAATGTAGTGGATACGGTCTATCAAGATGTTTGCGATATCAAGAAGCTCGCGTACCTTCAGTCAGCTATCATTTAACACGGCATTGTGGATTTTTGTGACTTTGTTGTAATAACGGTTTTTGGGCGTTCTGAGTTCTTAAATATAAGTAAGACTATGTTTAATCACTTTTTTACTGCGACATAAAGGGTAAAAAATCTTTAAAGTAGAATCTAAAATATTTGTTTGTTCAATTTTTTAAAAGAAAGTACTTATGTCAGTTCGAATTTCTATTTTATCCATTATTTAAATAAAAAATTATTAAAACTACATTTCTTTTACACAATCGCGATAAAAAAGTAACTAAACTAACAGATCTGAAATTTTTCAGCACACCATCTAATGAATTTTACTTCATAAGTATCACAATTATTTGGTCATAATTGCGGAATCATTGGACTGAGAACTTTCAATACATTTCCATTTTTGACAAATTTAATATGTTTATAAATTTTATACTGTTCACACCAAGGTCTTGGTTTTTATGTGCTGCAAAATATATAAAATCTGTATGTTGATATCTAATAACTTTGATTCTTTGTTCTGTTTCTGTAACCTGGTTTACAAAAATTGATTTGTTGTTAAATAAGGCACCTATTTGTGTTCTTTGTATCTGAGGATAAACAGGTGGTGTCAAGTCTATCAGATGTAATATTTAGTGCAGTTTAAATTCTACATTCCTGGTTGTGTATTGTTAGTTTGTTGAATGATTTTATGCACTTTGGTATGGAAAATTTTTAAAGCAACAAAAATAACATTCTTTCAAAATAACAAAAGTAACATTTTTTACTGTACATGTTGACAGTTTTATATAACTGTTATCCATATTAATTTATCTATTTTCCATCACTACTAATTTTTTAATTTTGTTCCATATTTTATACAGTTTATAAATGTAGGCAGAGAGACATTAACTGTGCTAAACATTTTGTTTTAACCCTTGTTTAATGTTTAATTGACATTTGTTAGCTGATAACAAAGTGAGTATTAACTACTAAACAGGTAAAAAAAAAGGTGCTTATCTGTGCTGTGAATGTAAATCATTCTGTCTTCTGTTTCTATAAAGTGATCTGAAAATAATGATAGCACATTTTTTATCTACCACTGTGTCACGGATAAGTGTGTCAATTCTGTAACTGATGTATAACAAAGTACATTTTGTTGTACTTTTGTTTTACAATATTTTAAAGTAAAATTAATGTTAGGATGAAATTTGTTGATAAGTGTTATGAATGGCATATTCCTTGAACAAGAATAAAAAGTCAATAAACCAGGAGATTAAAAATAGGTAAATCTGTTTGAATAAAACACACACACATTGCCAAATGCTGTTATGCAATTTCAGTAGTTTTGTTGCAATGTGATCTGTGTATCGTTTTCTTTTCTTTTTCTTGTAATTACTGTACTATATTGATAGGTTCTTGGACAGGTATGATAGTTTAGAAAACAGTTATATTGAAGGATACAAATGCATAGTTAAGTGGAATGATGTATTCATAATTTTGTCGATAAATTATTATTGAGCACAAGAGCAATCTATTGCCAATTTTTTCTTTCTTTTTTACCAGACTACATCTATAAGAGGAGAGATAATGTACTTCATTGTTATGTATGTTTGTTCTCTTCTGCAGCTTCACGAATCCAAATAATTACAACCAATTTTTGGATAGTAATATTTCTTTAATCTGGAGGCAACAGAGGGTATATACAATTTTTTTTTATTTAAAAGGGGGGGGCGCTATAATGGGAGACAAAATTAAAAAATTATATTGTTTACAAATTTGAATGATGGGTATAAAACGATAAAAAAGAAACACCTTTTCGCTCCTGTGATTTTTTCAAAAAATTCATGTTCTCGAGATATAAGCGAAAAATGTGTTCAGTAGAAGAAAGGAGAAATGCACAGCATCCAATAATGATTGGGTATGACAGGTCAGAACCTGTGTGAGATATATTTACATATTATCATTATACAGCAAATTAAAATCTATGCGATATCCCTACCTCTTATCAGATATTGAATTTAATTAAAATAATTTAGCGTGTAGCATGTACTTCTAAGCTCTAATTACTATTTTAATTTCATTCTTCTTGTACTGACATGAGATTATGAGGTGACTTTCTCAATACTGTAATTATTAACTCTGCAATTACTATATTGAATTATAATTATTACTTGCTGAAAAAAGAAAAAAGAAGAAGAAAAATAACACCAGTATCGTATCCAGATGACTGTTATAGTGAATAATAAAATTACAGAAACAACATAAAAGTGCCAAACAAAATTATTTTTACTTTTTTACACTGTCCAGTGTGAACCTGACACTGTTTTGATCCCACAGTAAGAGCATGTACAGTACCTCAGATTGAACCTAGACTCGCAATTGACCAGGAAATATTAGGTGAAGGAGAAAAGAAAACAACTGAATGCAAAATAAAGGGAAATGCAAGGTCTCTACTGCAGAGAAAATCATACCACACATTGTCTAATAAAATTGATATCCTATGATCAATATGGAAACTTATGAGTGGAGTTGAGGGGAACAAATAAAAATAAAATCAACATCATACAATGTTTTTAAGACAAGGTAACAATAGTGGAGGAGCCATGGTTCACACAGAACGATGAGATTCACGAACACTTAGAGCTTCCATCCATTCATAAGGTTGTGAGACAGTACAGTATTAAATACCAAAGGCGTTTAGAAAATCACGTCAACCACCTGGCAATCAATCTGCTTGATAACAGCAAGGAAGTTCAAAGGTTAAAACGTCTGCACGTGCTAGACTTGCGAAATACTGTATGAGAGATTGTAACTGTTATGACTGATATTATTATTATTATTATTTTTGTTTACTTCTTTACTCTTTTGTTAATTGTTACATTGTTTTTGTTATTATCTACATTGTTATGTGTCTATTGTCTCACTAGCAGCATCTGTTGTGCTTACTTATGTACATGTGTGAACATATGTGTTTATTCTTAATAACTTGTTTATTTTTAAAGGTTATTTATTTGTTAATTGTTTATTTTTGTGGACCATTAAGTGAATGCGGATATATTTATTTTTATAAGTTTTGTATGTATTTTAATTTAGATATTTTATAGGTATTTTTAAAATGTTTAAATTAATTTTATCACTATGTATTAACTGAATGTGTCATATTTTACAGCTTTATTTTACGTGTAAATCTTCAAAGGATGAGATGAATTATTTGTAGTGTGCAAAAATGCCATGCCTGACCAGGATTCAAACCTGGGACCTTCATTCTTTACTTAAAAACTTTGTTTATTGATAACTTTAGTTATTTTTTTGTTTATCCTTAAGTATTGATTAAATTATTATAGGAGTTCATTAAGAACCCTTTATCATGTGATTATTATTATATGATTAACTTATGGTTTCCGCTATAAGAACTGATTGTAAATAAACTAGTTGTAGAACAAAAAAATAAATGAAATAATTATTAAAAAAACAAAAAACTAATTGTACGCAAGTTTAATACTTCTTTTACATTTTATGTTGCAGCCGGGTCCCAGTGTAAGCTATATCAGAGTGATTTTATTGGTCTCCACTTTATAAGTAAAAAATTGTAATTCTAAAGATTAAAATATTTATTTATAATTTAATTAAAATTTTAAAATGCTACCCTCTATTAAATACAAAATTTATCGATTTTTGCATCTCTATAAATCCGTTCATGTAATTTATATTTTAGGTTATAAGTGATAATACTGGATTATGATATGGATTAAAGAAGATTAAGTGTGGTTAAGGAATTAAATTAAAATAAATTTATTTTTAATAAATAATAAAATGGAATTGAATTTTGTGTCTTAAAAAGCTCATAGAGAACTGAAAAAAAACTGAATAATCAGTTCACAAAGGTCAAATGTATAGTACTTACAACAAGTGGTATATTTTTTTTTATTCTTGGCTTAGATGTAGTAATACATTGCCAACAGCTTGAAAGCAGTTATGATTTTTTCTCTTTGATAATATATCAGTTGGCATATGTACCGAATTTATTGTCACAGCATTATTAATAAGAAATCACAAACAATGTATTAATACTATTATTAATAATAATAATTATTATTATTTAAATCTATTTTTTTTTTTTTAAATGACAACAACGTCGGAATTGATTATTTATTCTTATGTAGTGGAAAAATAGTTATACACGAAAAATGTTACCCAAGATTTCTTTTTTGGGTGACAGTATTATCGTAAAATTATCGTTATACGAGGCTCGGCTAATAAATTTTGCACACTAGCGTGCTACTTGGAGACAAGAGATACTATTCGAGTTGGGCGTGGTAGCAAATTATAGCTAAAATCCTCCGCTACAACCTGCAATGCGTTGAAATACGTTTACCGGTTTATTTTCAGTAGTAGTTAAAATAGAGTAGAGTATGACCAATATATCAACACGATTAAAACAGCGCGTAGTGATCGAATTTCTGACAGCAGAAAATGTGAATCGTACGAATATTTTTCATTATTTAAAAGCGGTGTAGGTATTCTGAATAGGTGGGCGTTGAAATTTTGCGAATGTGAAGCCAGTAAAGCGACAATTAAGGAAGCACCTCGTAGCGGACGACCAGTCTCTGTGACTGACGAGAAAGGAAGTGGACGATTTACTTCAAAATGACCGGCGAATCACCCAGAAACGCATCGCTATTCAGTTAGGCATATATAAAGAATGAGTAAGCTATATTATCGCGCAACTGGATTATCGTAATATCTGTGCACGATGGGTACCATACAAACTTTCTGAAGGTTCTCCGCAAGCTGAAGTTAGAGCCTATTCGTCATTCGCCATACACGCGAGATTTGGCTTAGTGCAACTTCCACTTCTTCCCTCATCACAAGAGTAATCATTATACCACCATTTGAGGTGAAAAATGAATGCAAAAACTTGTCACAAGTAGGCAAAAAGTTTATCAATATGAACGGGTAATATATTGAAAAATAAATCCTGAATTTTTGCAACTAAGGTATTGCACTTTTATTCATTTTTTTTTTTTTTACTTCATTCCAATATCTTTGTTCATTTCCATGCAACGCATATATGTGCAAAATTTATCAGCCGAGTCTAGTATGTTGACATAAACCAAAAAAAGTTTAAACATTTTTTTTTCAAGAAATCGGAATTTTTCCTGCTTCCTAATTAGAAAATCACCTTCCAAGAATATTTTTTTTATTTTCTACGTTCATACGTTAAATGGAATAAACTAAAAAAAAAATCCCTTAAGAATATACAGCCAATAAATTTTTTTTTTTTTGGAAAGGGTGGGGGCAATTAAGATGAAATTTTATTGTAATATTAATAATAAAGCTTATTATTTCAACTTTTAATAATATTGAAAGTTGAAATAAACCCAATAGAGTATGACAAATTAAGAAAATCGATATTTTAAAAATTTGATCGGCTCCCCCACTAACAATACTGTCCGCAAAGTATTTGTTTGGGATCACTTGCACAACTAATATGCCTAGAAAGACATTAAAAGAAAATTCGGTTAAAAATATGCAAAGAAATAAAAATACAGCTTCTTTTTAGATGTTTGGTGAAGGGGGAAAGTTAGGTCAAATTAAAAAAAAAAAAAAAAAAACTAGCATGATAAGCGTGTTCTGAGCTTAATATAAAATAGCATTATGTTTACAAAATTTTTAGAAAATTGACCCCCAAAAGTCCCTAGGATATATTGAATCCAAAGTTTAGGTCAGATTTAAAAAAAAAAACTGGCATGATAAGAGTGTTCTGAGCTTAATATAAAATAGCATTATGTTTACAAAATTTTTAGAAAATTGACTCCCAAAAGTCCCTAGGAGATACTGAATCAAAAAGTTTACCAAAACTGGCCAATATACACGAGTCTCTGAACAAAATTTAATCAAAATCGGATTATCCAGTGAAAATTTATTAATCTTCAAACAAGCCAACGGAAGTACATAATTGTGTACTTATGCAAGTACAGAACCCCCCCCCCCAAATTTTGTATTATTTTTTTTTGGTCATGGAACATTGAGAAATGAAAAAACCCATACTTCACTTTTTGATGATTACTATTCTTTTCTTCTTACAGCAGAGCTCTAGAATTATAATGCCAGGTAAATAAAAGGACAGACTTACAGCTATGGCTGAATTGCGAACACGGTGAGGTGGGCTAACACATGACTCAGCTGCTTTCAGGTCATGGATGTTTTAATTCATACCTATTTAGGTTTAGAAGGAGGGAATCGGCCAC
>JAAAKQ030215788.1:0-11553 GCA_010016005.3 Zanna intricata | reverse complement strand
AATATTATTAACATAACAATTTAACAATGTTTATCACTCTAATTAGTTATACATTTATTTTGTGGACTTCAATATATTTTGAGAGTTATAATAATTTTTATTAAAACCTTGTACTACAACAATATACCTTCATTTTGGCTCTCTATCTCAAAAACGGTTGAGCGCATGAAAAGATGTTTCAAATAAAATCTATCGAAAATTTTATGCTCTACAATTTTTATAAGATGTTAACATCATTGGAGCAATAGAAACCGAGATAATCTCGAAAAACTTTTTTCCGACGTTGACCCCTTTTTTATGCTTAAGTGACTGGACTATTAATTAGTTGTAAATAATTTTTCGGATTAAAAATATTCAGTTACATTTTATTTATAAAGTGTTTTTACTTTATGAGATGTTATGTAAAACGGACATAATTTTATAAAGTTCTTTAGAACCCTGAAACAGTAATTGTAGTATACAATGTAGTATATTGTGTACAATTATAGTATAATAAAAATAAAAATGTTATTTAAGTTAAAATTTTGTGATAAAGTTATTTATTTATTTTATGGAACATATTTTATTTACAAAAAAACACATTAAATAGTCTCCACCATATATGTTTTATTTATAGATTTACCTAATGTTTGTCTTTAGTGACCTTTTATGGCCTTTGTTAGGCTAATATGTGTGTTGTAATTATTGGAAGAACCTAAACTTAGATGAAAAATTTTAAAATGAATGTTGAGGCTTTGTGCACTCCTGCGGTAATTGTTACTGTAATTTTATGAATGTATTCTTTCTTTAAGAAAAGACTAAGAATTGTTGCTAACGTCAAATCTTAATGAATAATATTCTTATTTACTTTTTGCTTAATAATAAATTTATTTGTTTTATCATTTGGAATTTTTGACAGCTAATAATAGAAAACCTTAAACAACTAAATATTAAATAATTAATAGTTATATCACCTTTTTAATAAACAAAATTTATTAAATTTTTCAAAGAATATTGAAAAATAAAAATATAAAAAGCTATTCAATACATCTGGGACAAGATCTAAATATTTTCATAATTAGTTTATTTTTAAGCTGATTGGCTAAGTGGCCTTTAAAAAAATAATCGTACTATACACAACTAATCAAGTTTAATAAAATGAAATTACTTGTCCACAAGATAAAAAATCTTGAAAATGTGTCTTTGTTGTAAGCGTATTATGGATTTCATAATGATCTTCTGTAAGTAAATAAATCAGTGTCTTTATTAATTATATTTTTAATGTAGCTACACTTACATTGTGAATGTTAAAAATGTGTTAGGCTAGAAGTTAGCAATTTTGTTTCACTTCATACAGGAGGCAGAAAATATTTATTGGTACTTTACTTGGATGTATATGTATAGATACTTATGTTAAATGCATATGTATTGTTACTTTATTTAGAATATCATTTGATTTTTTACTTCCTCAAATTTAAAAATAAATAATTAAATCTGTTTATGCAACAACTGAAGCTTGTAAACTGGTCAATATAATTATGACGTAATACTTTGCCAGTGTATATAGTTAGTTAATTTTAGAATACCTTATTATATTAAGATTCACTTGTTCATTGTTTAATGTTAACAAATTTAGAATCAGTAAAAACAATTTGAACTCTTGTTTTAAACAAATATTAAATGCAATTTTATTAAATGACAAATGTTTCAAGAATCATTACTGTTGATTCAATGATAAATACTAAAATCTTGTTAGGCTTGTAAAATGTCACATCCATTTGCAGATGATTTTCAAAGACAGTAGCAATGTAAAATGCTTATAAAAATAATTTTATCGTAAGGGGCTTATAAAAGTAGTCAGTTATAATTTAATTTAAGACTAATGTTGTAACAACTTTGTCTTAAATTAAATTATAGAGTAATTAATAATTGTTCCATATCTTTTGAACACAATTCATAATAAATATCTAAATTTGAATCTTTATTTTACAAACAAGTTAGTTTTAGAAGTAATAAATAGTTTATTTAGTTTTACATAATTATAATTATATAAATCTCATCATAAATGTGTGTGGGTATCTCAGAAAGATAAAGGTAGGAAAAAAAGATATTACTTTAAAAATTGTCTGGAAGAACTGAAGAAAACCTCAGTCAGAGATTTATCACAACATACAACTAATAAATAATTAAAGCAAGAAAATGGTTATAATAAATATAAGTACATAAAAATATCAAATACATGGAATAATAGTAAAGCTAATACAGCAAGGTACTAAATAAATAAAATTAATAGAGTACAATCAATTTATAAAAATAAAAAATAAATTAGAAGGTGGTGATGAAGTTATTTGCAAATGTTATATACAAAACTTAACTAAGGTTTCAAAAAAAATTCACTTATTTTAAGTTAGGTTATGTTATTTAGAATATCTTAAGGGAGAATGTTTCTAATTCATAAAATAAATTTTTTAAATGTTATTTTAAATTAAATGCAGGGACTTCTTGTAAGTGATATGGTCATTTATTCAAAGTGGCAAAATTATCATAAAGCAAATTTAATAGAACAGAATTTTTATAGGAAAATCATTATTACATTTGTAAGTATAACACTGTCTCACTGCAGATGTAAATTACACATATAGAAAACACAAAATATTCATACTCTATTTAAGACCATATTTTGATTCAAAATGGTAAATTGTTTCTAAACCTGTCAAATTTACTATAAAATATTAGGTATAGTTTTTTTTTTGGACGGGGAAATATTTGTACATTACTAAATTCCACTACAGTAGTTGCAAATCTTGGTCGAAATGATTTGAAACTGTGTTGATTTTATTTCGGTCCACAAACAATTTTTTAAATTGCTTTTTCAGTTGGTCTCATCAAAATTGGCTGACTACTACTGAAGCAGTGGCAACATAATTATTAAGCATTTTCCATTGATCGAAGTTTAATAGTAAAATAGGTGTTAATTTTTAAATAAAACTTATTGTGTTATTATAGTGTGACTAAACAGAATATAATGGTGTAACACTACTGCATATTTAATTTATCCAGCCAGTTTTCAAAATATTAAACTATATGATCAAATAAGTCGATTACTCTTAGTCCTGTACTCTTATTGGAATTTATCAATTTTTCATGGTTTTTTTTTTTTTTTTTTTTTTTTAATAAAGGCTACATGTTTAACTTAACCTCTATTAATTTCTTCTGTTGTGAAATATGTTATATATTCTGTTTATTTTATGAATGTTACAATTTCATCTACTGAATTACAAGATAAAGAAAGAGATTCTGCCTTTGGCAGTTCACTCCCAAGGCAAATTGATGCTAGTATATCCTCTCTTCTGAGCTAGCATATCCTTCCTACCACTGCCCCAAAAATTATTTGTATAATTATACCTAACTGTTGAAATAATGTAAAATACCTTTTTACTCTATTCATATCAATTATGATTCACTGTACTGCTCATAGAGTGTCTAAAGTTACCTTTTTAATTTCACTTTAACATTTTAATTCCTTTTTTTCAATATTGGGATAACTGGTAAATAAACCTCTAGGCCTCAATACTTCCTTGAAATGTATGATTTCTAGTGAAAACAATAAATGTAAAAAAAATTGAAACACCTGTAATAATATTTAGGAAAGAATTAAAGTTTTGAATATATTTCTGCAGCACATATATTTTAAACTAAATTTTAATTTAAAATTTTTTTAATTTAAAATGTTAAACTACTGAAGAGCAATAAACCTAATTTAAATATTTAATAAAACTCAAATTCAAGTTAAAATTTTATGAATTAAAATTTCTGAATTTGGTTACAGCTGTGATAGTTAAAATATCATTGAAAACTTTTAAATGTTTACAATAAGATTTATATGAATTAAATTTATTTTCAAATGAATGACAGCCAAACACACTTATGGTTGGTATATTGCAACAATAAAACAAAGTGGATTTGGAACTATTAAAGCTCATCATTGCCGGACTCCATGGTGGTAGCGTCTTGGCCTTTCATCCAGAGTTCCTGGGTTCGAATCCTGGTCAGGCTTAGCATTTTCACACACGCTACAAATCATTCATTTCATCCTCTGAAATATACCTAACGATGGTTCCAGAGGTAAAAAAAAAGGCTCAGCAACATTAATCAGAACTTGAAATGTTTGTTATATGAAGTATATTATTGTAATAATTAGAAAAATTATTATTTTTATTACAATAATAATAATTTTTTTATGGCTTCCACATTGGACCTTTTAATCATCCACAACCAATCTATGAAAGAAGAATCTAGAAATCTGGGATGGCCTTGACAGGGAGAAAGTGAAACTTTAATATTGTTGGACAAAAAAATAATAAGAAATAAATATTTATAATAAGTCAATAATATTCATACAATATATAAAATAAAATAAATTAATAATAACAATGATGACGACGACGACGACGACAATACATAAAGGTCAAAGCTGAGACATGGTTAAATTATTAAAACAAGCCATAATAATCATGAGAAACTTTAATATGGATTATTTAATAATAGATGGCCTCAATTATTAATGAAATACCATCAGCAACAACATCCAGAGAATCAGGAAGATAAAAATTAATTTTTTCTAAGCACCTTGTCAAAGGAACTAAGCTGGCTGTTGTATGCAAACAAAAAGATGATCCTTTTTGAAATTAACACAAGAGACCTAGTGATTATATCACTGAGAATACTTCCTACACCATAAGTTCCATAGTACTAAATATAACATCCTGAAACAATCACAGATCACTCGGGAAACTGTGGCCCTGGAAACTACACTGGGCCTTATAATCAAAAGACAGTTCACCAAAACCTGGTATAACAAAAATTAAAAAAAAAGGTATCTCTGAATAGTTCCAATTTACAAGAGTAAATTCCATATTCTATTGTAACTTATTCCATATTGGGACTCTGTATTCAAGTACTGCTCTATTATCTTATACAAATGAAGGATCAATTAAACTTCTTGAAACTAGTAACAGACCCATTAAAGCAGTCCAAGGTATCTCCTTGTTTTGGATGCTGCAAATAACACTTTACAATCAAACAAAACACCCAAGTCCATAATAGCTTCTTCTCTACACATTCGACACTGACCAACCTCATAAAAACATTTAATTTTCAATGTCTTTCTGGAACATGTAATGACAAGATTTCTTCTAGATTGGGGACATTCTATTAACAACAGACTCCTGATGTATTCTACTAAAGTCATTCTGTAAAATCAACTGATTGTCTTTAAAATTCACCTTATCTTAAATTTTTTATTATCCATAAACAAAATTATTCTACAAGAAATAAAGTTGAAATGTTATTTATATGAAGAATGAAAAGCAGAAGACTCAAATTAAGGAACACCAGATAGAGCAGTATATATACCAGAAATCTCACTTAATACCTTTTCTTTAAATGTTTTCTCAGAAAGTTAGCATCTTAGACAACTTAAATTCTACCTTTGATACCAAAAAGTTATAATTTTTCATAATTAAATCATGAAATAACCTGTCAAAGGCCTTCTGAAAGTTAAAATATACATCAACTTGTTTTCTATCCTCAACCTCAGGACCTATGAATAACATATTATTAAGACCTTTTTTTTTTTTTGTTTAACCTCCAGAACCACCGTTAAGGTATATCTTCAGAGGATGAAATGAATGAATTATAGTGTGTGTGAAAAATGCCATGCCTGACCAGGATTCGAACCCGGGACCTCCGGATGAAAGGCTGAGACGTTACCACTCAGCCACGGAGGCCAGCTATCATTAAGACCTTATAGACGCAAAACCAAGACAAGGAAGATAATGATTCAGCAGAATATAAATATTGGTGGGTAATTTTTTCCAAGACTTTTGAAACCCTAATCACTACTAATAAAGGTTTGAATTTTGAGATTAAAAAGAGATGTTCCGTTTTAGAAACAGGGAAAACCAGAGCTTTCTTCCAAGTACTGGGAATTCCACTTGTTAAACCTTAATTAAACAGGCAGTCATGCTGGACCAATACAAAGTCATCCAGACCTTTGATTATAAATGACGAAATACTATCAACACCAGGTACAGTTCTAGATCTAAAAGACTTGAAGGCCTTTAATACCTCTACATTTGAAAAAAAGGTTCATCAATATCATCCATCTTGTAACCCCCATCACAGATGAAAATATATGTGGGATTATTCATCTGAAATACAAAATGAGAATAAGAACCAAATTCTTTGCACTATCTACTGCATCATTAATTGTAATATTGTCCTTTTTAATTGGCCTCCCAGAACAATTTTCATTTAGAAAGAAATATACATTTTTAAATAAGTTTTGTGGTCTATATTTTAGGTCATAAATGATACTAGATGGTTTACTTCCTTAAGCGTTACTACCAAAACAAAACACATGGTTAAGTTTCAACAACTGTAGAATGGAAGGGTCAACACTCCGAAAGACCATACTATCAAATTCGAAACTATTAAAATTGCATTCATACATCTTAATATGAAAAGAGCTATAATTTAGTATTTTCATAGCCAATTTAATTCACTGAACTTCTTTAACTGAAGTAGATCTAATCTCATTACCTATAGTAGTAACCGGTGATGAAAAGACTTTTCTTTTAGGTTTTGTCATATCAAGAATTTTTTCACTGCTTTCAACTAACCTCCTTTTTTTCTAATAGGCTTCTTTTTTTTTTTTTTTTTTAGTAATTTTCCTATGAGATCAAACAATTGTCCAATCTTTGTTATTCATCCCTGCATAATCAGTTGCCTCTACTGTACTATTTAGCAGGTGAAAAAAGTGTGTACCTTTCTCAGACTTATTGATCCTGTCATTTCTTCAGTGCTTTGATACTTAGGTAAATATTATTATTTTTCTTATAAACCATGATTTTTTTCAAAAATTTTTTTGTAAGTCATTTGGACTATAGCTTAGTATAGTGTACTCAGTATTTTTTGCCCTACGACATCAATTAGTTGGTTATTTAACAATCTGTTAGGATTTCAAATTAGATATTTCAGCAGTCAAACTAGCGACATTGTCAGTAATTAGAGATATGTAATTCTTTATTAGCCTTTAATTCAAATAATTTATTGTAAGAATTCTTTTTAATTTTAAAGGAGCCCTATCAATCTGATAATTCACTGGAGTATTATCACCTTCATGTGTAACTTAGAACATTCAGTAAATAGATATTTAGATATACCACCTTTATATAAAAAACAAATTTGGACAACTCAACTTTAAAACAAGATAAATAAAATCAACTACTACATGGACGTTTACAAGAACGGCATTTCTGCTTTCCAGTAAAACCCTTGCCATACACAAAGCGAATCAAATTCTTTGTGAGAGTCATGACTTCAATAAATACTAGATCTAAAATAATCTAAATTAAAAAGTAGCACTTCTAGTAGTTGACTTCTGAAGATAAAAATCTTACAAGAGTATCTGTTTAAATAAATAAAAATAAATAAATAAAATTTAAATAAGATAATAATAAAATTAACACAGCCAGTGGAGGCAGAAAGACCCACATTTCCTGGACCTACCAGAGGAACAAAAATACTGATAGACCTTATGACTTACCTCGATAGAAAAGGTGTTGAAGGAGCCTACTAGATAGAAGATGTGGTTAAAAAATGATAAATCACCACTGGCAGGAAGAAGATAGGTCAAACTATATGAATTGCAGGTTCTTTGGACCACATCTGAGAATATATCCTACAAGGATAATCTACCTTACGCAGGTTGTCTGGCAAACTATGTTTCCCACAAAAGCGGGTCTTGAATTTCTGTGTGAATTTCTGTGTAGTATGCACAACAAGGAGATAGGACACTTCCACTTTATAGATATTAAATGGTCACAGTAATTAAACAGGAAATAGAAAGAAAATAAAATCACTTACGTAATAATCACTGTGGAATGAAGTGAAGAGGCCATGAAGTGATCAAAATAATAATATGATCAAAATAATAATAATACCATCTTCGACAACTCGGATACCGTGGATAATGCGTAGAGGCCCTTCAGAAGATGTAAAAAAGAACAGAAAAAGGATGGCTGAAAGGGAAACCAAGGTGATAAAACATGAAGAGGAGATAGATCGCATGTTTCTACAAAAAAATTAATAATGAAAAATGTATTTTTTAATGTTTCATTAACATGATAATTTTGATATAAGTCTTTGATGTTTTTATCACAAGTGGTTTGTGTAATGTTAAATGGAAGGGACCCTTACATCCTTGTCATTTTGTGTTTAAAAAGTTTTTTTATTGTGTTTATGTGCGTTTTAATTTTTATTACAGTGGATTATTATTTGATAATTTTTAACCAAATTTTATAAGAAATGGCTAGAAAGATGTTAAAATTACACCCTTGTTATGTTTTGTTTTCGAGGTTTTAATAACCATTGACAAGTTTATCTTCAGATGATCTTTTGGATCAGACTAAGCCTTCAATATGTCAGTTGTGTTCGTTTCTGGGGAGGAAAGATATTTTTCTATTTCTTTTTTGATGTGAATGGGGCTAATGACCATAGTAGTTGATGCCCATAAAACTAAAAAAAAAAAAAAATTCCCCGGATAAATCCAACCCCACGTCCGTGCAATACGCACACGTCCGGGGCGGGGAACGAAGTACTTGCACTTATATCGGCCGAATGGAGAAATGATTCTGCTCAGGAGGTCCTTATGGAGTACGGGGTTGGTGGCCCCGAGCTGTTCGAGCTGGTTGCGGTTGTGCTTCTCGATCTCGCAGTTTGCAACGGTGTTCGGCGCCCCCGCTGCAAAGGCGCTGGGCGGAGTGCAAAAGGAGAGTCTCTATCCCTCTTCTCGGTTGTGGACCAGGGTTGAGGATGGGCTGCTGTGAATTTGCTCTGCCGATGTATAGCGCCATCCAACGTGAGCCATTCACTTCGGCCCTTGGCAGGGATTGTCACATGGGTAAGGGTATCGCAGCTCTTACCTACGTGCGAGTCCTGGGACATCGATGTCAATCCTGGGATACCGATGTGGGTCAGGCAATATCTGATCCCCCCCGGCCCGGTTTAAATTTATGGGGGGCTGACTGGGGGAATTTAGGCAAGATCAGTGATCCGGGACACCCCTAACCGTCTCTCCGTTCGTACCTTGTGACATCATAACTGGCGTAATTATAAGATTATGGACAACTTTTCATTCACATATTTCGTGGCAGGAGGTCCACGTAAAAACCCTCGATCAGGATAACCTTTGTCTTCTCAGGGAAAGGAAGGAAGAATGTAGAGTTAAGCGATGAAAAAGAGGTTATAGATCTGTAAAAGAAGAAGGAAATTCGTAAGTTTAGCCAGTGATTCAGTACCAAAATATTTGATTATAAAGAAGAAAGACGGTGATTTTTCGAAAAGTAGTCCTATCGTCATAGCTCGTGGAACTGATTAAAGAGACAAGGAAACTGCAGTGGGATTGTTTGTGGAAACTGTCAACGACTATCAATCACTTCGATTATTAAAAGCCAAGAAGATCGGAGTCATGGGGCATTGAGGTAGCTCCCCATAGTACTTTGAACACTTCAAAGGGCGTTATCGTGTGGAGGGAGTCTGTTAAACTACACAGAAGAGAAGATTGTAGATAACTTCAAGAACAAGGTGTTATTGCGTGTCGTCGCTGAAACTCATGACTCAACGAAGTTTTCCTCTGTGTCACACGTACTAACTTTTAGTAAACTGAAGTGCCCAGAAAAGATTAAAGTTGGATTTCATAAGTTGGATTGCGTCCGTTTATTCCAACACCTTTGCATTGTTTGGGGTTTTATAGATTCGGACACACGGCGGCTCGTTGCTCAAGGAAGCAGATATGTGTATGTGCAGAACATCCTGACGACCCTTGGAGGGATCCTCTTGTCTGTGTCAACTGTCATGGACCCTTCGGCAAGGTCCAGGAATTGCCCTATTTATAAAAGGAAGTAAAGTAGCTGTCCAAGAGATCAAGACAATACAGAAAGTCAGCTACTTTGACACAAGGAAAATTTCAGTTGGCAGAACACCAGTTGGTAGCTCCATGCGCGCAAGTTGCGGCCGCTTCTGTAGCTGCTGCAGGTTCCTTAAAATCATAAGATGTGCTGTTTCAATTGGCACTTATCTTGGCTAAGATGTCGAACATGACATTGAGGATAAAATGAAGAGTCGACCATCAAGAGGAAATAGTCTGTCGCAGAAGAAAGCAGAACGGTCGTTGAAAGGAGCTCCGTAAAGCCGAAATTTGAGCCTATAATTACCACATATGTTAAGCCAAAAGAGGCAGTAAGTGAAAGAAAGACTGAACCAACTATATCTAAAGTCAAACACAAGAAGAAAAAATCCCCATCGAGGGATCTGTGAAACCAGAAGTGATGATATTGGAAAAGGAATATTTTAAATAACCAACAATGGAGCCTCCGAAAGCACGGAGGTCTTTTGGAGAGAAGGCGAGACACTTGACTGCCCGGCATGTGTTAGCGGTGAGTATATTCTGTCTGGACTGCGATGTACATATGTATGACTGCGTGCTATCGGAGCCGGCGTCATCCGACGCCGGCAGCAGGAGTTCCTCCGAGACTTACGGTGGAGGAACTGAATACTCCATCTCCGAAGTCTCAGATACCATGGATATCGACATCGAAGCCTTTAGGAGGATGGAGAAAAGAAGCGAAAAAAAATGACCGAAAGGGAAACCAAGGCGATATAACTGAAGAAGAGTTAGATCGTATGTTTCCATTGAGAATTTTATAACTAAAGATCTAATTAAAAGATGTATTTTTAATTTTTCTTCAGCATCATAGTTTTTGATATTATATTGTAAGCGTTCTGTGTGATGTTAAGTGGTAAGGGCTCTTACACCCTTGTCATATTGTGTTTAATAGACTCTCCAATGTTTTTACCATAATGAAGTATCGTTAATTTTTTAATTATACTGAATTATCTTTTTGACAGTTTTGATAAAATTTTGTAAGAAATGGTTAGACAGATTTTAAAATAACAAGGGCCTTTACACCCTTGTTATATTCAGTAACCATTGAACATTTCGGCGTTTCAATAACCATTGACAAGTTTATCATTAGATGCTCTTTTTGACGAGACTAGTTCTTAATTTGTGCCTGTGTTCTTTTTATGGGAGAAAAGATTTTTTTCTATTTTTTTTTTTTTTTTTTTTTTGAGTGGAAGGGGCTAATGCCCATAGCAGTCGATGCCGCTAATACTTAAAAAAAAATAGTTCATAAAAAAATAAAATAATAATGCCCTGAGGTAGATAATCCCCGCTTCCAGAACACACCACCAAAGTTCCACGTCCAGGCCGGCAACAGCTGTACATACGTACATTACATATAACTGGCTAACGGGGCTCCGAATATTTTTCTCGGAATGTAATGTTTTATCCGACCTGTCTTCCACCTTCATTCAGGTCATTATTTTGGATTCGATTTTTTTAGCCACCTGCAGATCATGCACGTTGAAAATTTTTTTTTTTTTTTTTTTTTTTTTTTTTACCTCCGGAACCACCGTTAGGTTATATCTTCAGAGGATGAGATGAAGGAA
>JAAAKQ030215776.1:13543-27413 GCA_010016005.3 Zanna intricata | reverse complement strand
TCCATTTTAACCATCCCTGAATCCATTTTGACTAGTTTCAGCGTTACGTCTATACGTACGTAGATATTTACGTACATACAAACGGAGTACATATTTCGCATAACTCAAAAACTATTAGCCCTAGGTTGTTGAAATTTTGAATTTAGGACTGTTGTAGCTTCTAGTTTCGTACTTCTTCTTTTGATTGCAATCGATTGAACCAAAACTGCCCAAAAAACCCTAAAATTCAGAAGAATTTGGATTTTGGACTTTTTCTTTACTGCAGTAATAAGCCCTCATTGAAAGCATTCCACTGATATATAAGAAGTACTTATTTTGATTGGTTCTAGAGTTAGCGCAAAATAAAATTGTAATTACTGAAATATTTGGATCTTTTAAGGGAAAGGCATATCGGTTTGAATCAGACTTCATAGCCTTTTTCTAAATTTTGTTAAAATTTAATTATATTGATTTATTAATTTCATTAATATCTTTTATTTATTAATATTTTATTATCCTATGGTTTTAAAAACATTTTTACGCTAAATAATAATTCAATAAAGAAAAGTAAATATGATAAATATTATGAGTTAGTGTAATAAAATTTTATGTACTTTTCATTATATAAAAAAAAAATTTGTAAATATAATTTAACAGACGTACGAGTGTAAGGAAATCATATGGTGTCCACATCGAATTTTTTTAACTTGTAAATTTATTCTATATACTGTAGTTTTTAAAAATTGAAAAGTATAATAAAAGTAATCAAAAAAATCACTGGGTTATAGCGGATTGCCTCTACGACAATTTTTCGATATGTTGCTCTTAGAAACAATGCTTACGCTGCTTGCTAAGAAAGTAATTTTTATTTTCTTCAACAACTAAACCTTCAAAAGTAAATTAAAATCAATAATCCCTTTTTGTACTAAATTGCAATTTTCACAATATTAATTCAATTTCTTTTAAAGCTTAATTTGTTATACAAAATGAACAATCGCTACTGTTTTCTGCACTACTAATAGTATTACTTTTTATTGTTCATAAAACTGGAGGAGGGTATGTGAAAGCAGAGAAATAATTCAAAATTCTTTTTGTTGTGACGTATTCGAATATAACAACGCTAGGCATTTAACTGTTACCGAGTTGCTATGGAAATAATCCAACGTTACACTCTTACTAGTCTCAGCAGTTGGTGAGGTGAAAAAAAAAAAATATAGCAGTAAAATTAATCAGATATAATCGGAGTTATAAATTGATGAAAGAAATGAGGGTTGGGTAGATCACGGTGAACTGAAACTGGGACCTTATCTTATCGTAACAGCTGTGATACAGTACATAAAACACTTTTCGTCACGCAAGTCTCTTTTGCATTTCTTTTTTTTACGCTAATACTTTTTTCTATTTTTTTACTTTATTTTTATTTATTAAAACTTATTTTTTTTAACTCTCAGCAATACTAAATAATTTTGAAAAGAGAAAAATTATAAATTCAAGTTAAACAATTTATTTCAATGATCATTATATCTCCCCCTAAGGTCCGAATGATTTCTATAAAAAAAATATGATTTTTCATTTTTCAGCTCCTATTACTTTATTGATATTTATACTTATCACAACCCCAAATTTATATGATTGTGTTGAAAATTTCAAATTTTACCAGTTGTATTAAAGTCTGCAACTATCCTGCTCATTAATGTAGACCATTTTGTTTCTTTGCAGGATTCGGATGTATCAATTTGTTTACCTGATTTATATTCAGAAATAATATGCTTTTTTTACATTATACGACATATTTTATTTTTCTCTTATTTTCTCTTGCATGGATTGGGATGCTTAAGGGAGGTATTTTTGTATCACTACACGAAGACGCAACGTACCGAGAAACCATCATGCATGATTGATTTCCTTTTATACATAAAAGACAATACCTTCTACATACAGAATATCTGTTTATTAATACGATTGCAGTATTAATTATATGTACTATTATTATAATCCACAATGGATTTTTCTAATATTTTCGAAATATAAAAGAAGAACAAATAATAATAAACAGAGATCTTTATCCATTTAATTTAAGAATGTATGGTGTTCTATTTCTAAGCAATTAAGTCTCAGTTTTAACGAGAAGGAATACCTTTGATTTAAAATGGATTGTGCTAAGCGTACAGAACTAATTAATTGCGACTCTCTATTGAAAAGTAGTCCTTTACTACCACAATAAATTGAAGTTATATTTACTGCAGAGCTTTTCGCAATTAGATAATTTTTTTTCAGATACTTTCTAAATAAAAATAATACATAATTCAAATTCCTAAATTTTATTTTTCTAATAATACACAATTATATCTGTACTAATTATATTAAGAGGAATAGGGTTTTTGTTTGTTCGTGATAAAGAAAAATTACTTGATCAATCGCAACCAAATTTTTCCTATATTTCTTGGCATAACTGAGAAGGTTTTTAGACATATTTCATCTCAAAAAGAAAAAAAAAAATAATTATGTAGTACTGGAGATTTTATGGTTGAAACATAAACTTAAATGAATTGAATTAATGAACTGTGAACAGTGAGTCTCTATCACTGTGTGAGCAGGTTTAGAACTGAACGATTCGAATCAATCTAATGAATAATATTACAAAAATTATATAGTTAAATTTATGTTCAATAGAATAATATTAAATAACTTTAAAATATTTCTGTTTAACAGTAATAGCCTTTCCGTGGGGACGCGTGTGAGAATAGGGTGGTGAGCTATGCGAGTACCTCGTGGAGGATAAACCAATCATCACCATCAACTGTTAACAAACGAGGTATCCTTGGGGTGCTATTCTGGAAGGTGCAATGAGATGCTCTTATAATATCTCTGCAAACAATCTTACGATTTTAAAAATTCAAATGGGGTATTTATTAGTAGGTTGAAGGCTACCTTTGGTATTTATCTGGTACACTCTTAAAACAGATCACCGTTCGGAAATATTGTCTAAAAATGAAATAGTATTTATTAAACATGTGAATAATAAATAATCCGTTACGGTGCTGCATTTTTCATTCGTGCCACTAGGTGGTGAGCCACTAAATTCCCATGCTTTTTTCTAACAGCAAGCAGTTTCCAAGATATTTTTCAGTAGAGATATTTGCAATAAAGATCTTATTGTAATTGGAAACAACATATCGTTAGTGTTTCATAATCAACGCCAAGCAAAAACTACTGAAGATAGCTTGATGAAAATTTGTATAAATGTTCTTCTTACCGTGTAACTGCAGTAAAAAAAGGATTTTTTTTAACTCTAAGTTTAAAGGAGTAAATCGGTGTGACAATGAGATTTACTATTTTTTAAATTTCTTTACTGTATGTGTGACTGGCTGCTGCTGCCTCCGGTTACTTGACTAAAAAATAAAATAAATAAATTGACCACTACGGTAAACGTAAGTAATCATATAGCGCGGACGAAGCTGCGACGAGGAGCTAGTAATGAATATATAAAGATTCTTATACATAAACGTCTCATAAATTCTTTTACGTCTCATAAATAAATTATAAGTTAACTAATAGCAATAGGGAATTTTTTTAAAAACCTTTAAAATTTAGTTATAGTTTTATTTATATCAGAAGGGGCTTTTAGAGAAAAGGTAAGGCATAGCCAAATACAGTTCTATACAGGAAGACCATTTGAAGAAATTTATTTTAATGAAAAATATGATTCACAACAAGCGAGGGTCAAGAATAGATGAACCGAAAAATAGAGTTTAGTAGAATATAAAATAAAATATACTTTATTTTTATAAGTAGATATACAATTTAAAAAATGTTAATCTTTTGTTTTTGTTTGTTTTAACTACAAAGAAAACATACAAGTCCTTATAATGTTTGTGGTTTACGTTTTGGTACATTTACTATTTAAAAGTCTAGCTTATTTTATTTTAAAGATGTGAAAATCTACACCTACAATAGCATTAAAAGCTTGGAGGTTCATTGTTTGTTCCACTTAATGTGAGTAGCTAAAAGCTTTTATCCCATTTGAATACACTTCAAATGTAAGTAACTATATTTATTTAGTAAATATGAAATGTGATTTTCCATATAATTTTATTGTTTTAATATGAAATTTATTATAATTTATGTTATAAGTAAGACGAACGACAGAAGTTGATTTATAATTGACTCTGATTTATTACTAATTAAACAGTCTAAGAAATAAACTCGAAAGAGAAGACAGAAATTAAAATTACAAGGTTAAAATATATTACATGCACAGATCAGAAACTCATTGATTATTTTCTATATTAAACATTTTTTTAAATTTCAATGACTTCCGAAGGTTGCGGAGACAAGTTGAGATGACTTACAGATTTTCCAAAATTCAAACTTGGGACCTACAGGTTAGTAGAATAGAAAATACGTAATCAACATTGCCAACAAGGCGGTCAGTTAATTCAATGTAATGAAACATTTCTACATGAACTTCATGAAAATGTAAAGAAGAAACATTAGCGAAAGAATGCAAATAAACTATTACTTTATTAAAGATATTAACGAGTAAATTATTTTTTAATCTGCACAAAGCGATAATGGAGTAAAGTTTTAAATCAACTAACGTACTTAATAAACTAGTTTTGACTATAATACTGCAATTGCACAAATGAGATAATTTTCAAATCAAAAAATTTATTTAATAAAATATTAGTTGCCAAAACTCTACTTGGACTGTAGTTTCAAGGGAAAAATTAAGAAATTAACTGGCATTCTACTTTTGAGGGAATATTGATAAATCTGCAATTTTTTATGTGGATCTCAATTAAAAGTTATTGCTATTGTGTATAATTTAACATCAGCAACTTGTTGCTGTTATAAATTGTTTCTGAACTAGGATGGGTCTAAACTATCACTTTTATAAAATAATTTAGATGAAATAAGTAATTTCAAAATGGATGTAGTAATTTAAAAAAAAAACAGTATCTCAACTGTCGAAAAAAAAATTATTAATGCTAGGATACATATGTTCTTATTTGAAAACATTAACTAAACAGTCAACATTATTAAAGAATTAAATCATTTCTTCTATTTTTCTGGTACATTTAAATATTTTTAAAAATATAAAATTTAAATATTTTGTTGTAAATGTATTTTAGTTAAAAATATATAAAAAAAAGTTACTAATAATTTTCATTTAACAAGCTTAACACAACACGTATATAATGCAGAAGAAACTAATCAAGCAGCAGCCATAAAAAAAAAAAAAAATAATAATAATTAAATGAAATTCACTAATAACTTTTCCTATTGCGTATTCAATCATTCTTTAAGAGATATGATAATAATATTTCTTTTCAGAAGATTTAGTCGCTGGCCCTTTTCTATTAAATAGAAAAAGAAAGAACTAATTCAGTCAATATTTTAAGCTTTAAACTAAACAAGTACTGTTTACAAAAAGAACACTAACTAAATCTTCTGAAAAACGATATTATTATCATGTTTCTTGAAGAATGGTTGAATACCCAATAAGAAACGTTATGGGAGAATTTCATTCCTTTTTTTTTTTTCTTCTTAGTATAGTTATTTTTAACGTATGAAGTTTTATTATTACAAGTAGTATTTTTTTTCTTAAGAAAGAGGAAAGGATTAAAGAGAAAAGAAAAGATGTAGATATCGCAGTTTGAAAAGTTTTAAGTAAACAAACATCTAAACTTCGGTTAGAAAACATAACAAAAGTTATAGAAAAATAGAAAAAAAAGTACTAAGCAAAAATATATAAATATTTTTAATGATAAATGAAAGAGTACATTATTACATTCATATTTTAGGAAAATATCTATTTTTGTACATTGAAACTCATTACACAGCAAAAATAAACAAAAGATATATATAATAATCATATATATCATTTAAATGACTTGCAAGCTGTATAATAATATTTTTATAAACTTTTGTTTTAAAAAAGTTGACAAAAAATTAGACAATTTTCTATTTTATGAGTAATAGAATAAATAGTTTTTGAATACAACTTTCATCAACTTTGGGATTCTTTAATTTACTAATCCCACCCTTATTTAAAGGCTGTAAATAGTTATTTTATGTCAAAAGTATGGCTAGACTATGAATAATAAATAATTTATAAAGCTGTGTAAACTTAAAATAAATCTTCTAACTGGTATAATACTGTAAAAAATTAAATAGTAAATTCTTTTGTAGAACAAATTTTTTCAAATAATAATTTTATTTTTAGATTTCGGTAGTACAACGTTCATATTAAGGCAATAAATATTATTACGTTCATATTTTATCTAAAGATAATTAAAACTAAAACAGAGCGCTTTATTTTATTTTTGTGCGCTCGTACGTGAACGTGCGTAAATTGGTTTTATAAATAAATAAAGAATTAAATACTCTTATATAATATTTGGCTACATTTTTATTTTTATTTGTATCGGAAACGTCCAATACAAATTAAAATTTCATGTACTTTAAGAGCCAAAAAAAAGGAAAACAAAAATATTTTTTAAAATAAAAATTAAAGGAGCTTTCGTATTTTCAATCCGATTTGTGCTGTGAAAGTCTTAAAGATTAATAATGAAATAATTCATAATACATTCTCTCACTTTTAACAAACAGTAAAAAAATTACAGTCAATTTATAATTATTGCAACCAGTTATTGAATTCTGTTAACAGCTAAGGAAAAATTCATATCAAATAGGAACAGATTAAAATTGTACGGAAATACATTACGATTCACAGATATTAAATACAGTTGAGTATTTTTCAGATGATTCAGGTACTATAAAGTGAAATAAAAATTAAGAAAAAAAAGCTGACAATAAAGTTGTTATACTTTCCTGGAATTGGTTATTTATTCTTATGCAGTGGTAAAATAATTATAGTGAAAAAAGTTTAAAAAATCGTTTTAAAATTTAATCAGCTCATCCACCCCCCTTCCCTAATATTGTTCTCAAAGTATTCTATTTTCTTGCCATATGCAATACTACTATGCTTGTAAAGATATAAAAGAAAAGTCTGTTAAGAAATGCGCAATAAATAAAAACAGCTTTTCTCAATTTCTGGGGTAGTGGAGAATTTGGGGACAATTTTTTTTTTTTTTTAATGAGGTGAAGGTGCCTCCATTCTCAACCGGATGGTGGGCGTTGAAGATACAGCATAAGACAGATCCCAGTACTGGAGTCTGATTAGTTCCAAAGGTGGTCTGATTAATGATTTTTTTAAGGCTAGTGGCAGGGCTGGTAGTTCTATCCCTGCAGTAGCACAATTTGAGGAAAAATTTTTCACATCAGTTTTTGGGGTTTCTTGAAGACCCTCAAATCGTCTCTGCAGCGGTTTGCACACGAGTGATCCTGAGGCTTAATGAATTTAAGAAAATGTTCTCGAGATTTCATTACTGAGCCTTGCAGATGCCCGACTTGTGTCGAAAAACACAGATAATTCTTGATTATATTTCACCTTGGAGAAACACTCATCCAGATAACTATGAAAAACAAAGTAATAAAGATAAGGAGGTTCTTTTTCAACTTGTACAAAATCCCAGACAGCCGACTTTGTCAAGTCTGCTGGATATATAAGAAGCCTACAGAACAGTATCTCTTCCCCTCTAATCTCATTATGACATCATTAACAAGTCAACGCATTTTCTCAATACTAGAGTGCAGATTACGGAAACCGAACTGGTAATCTGTAACAACATAACCCTGCTTCATAATAGGCCAACATTAAGTTAAAATTCAATTATTATTCACTTAATGATGTATGAAATCTTGTAACGTATAAAAAGGTGTCATATCAAATCGGGATTCGAATACAGAACTTTCCAAATGAATGACAGAAACGCTACTATTCTCCACAGAAGTAAGCATAATGATAATGAAATTTATTAATTATTATACGCATGATTACCAAACAATTTTTTTTTTTAATTTAGTAAAATAACAAATAAATATATTTTTAATGAAGGAAAAGAGACTTATGATCTCATTTATTACTTTTATGATTACAGTTTCAAACATTATTTCTAATATGATCCGTAGAAAATCAATTCTATATAAAATATATGTATTTATGTAACCTACATCAATTAACTTTTATGAAATTATCTCTTGTGCTTGTGTCTATATCACGTCCGTATTATCTTGTTTATGATCATTCTACTGTAAACAGTTTTATCATAACATTATTATTATAATTATTATTACTACAATTATTAATTCATATAATTGAATCATTTAAGGTTAAATTAATAGGTACGTTGTTGTTTACAATAGATCATAAATCACGTGATATGATATACCACAGACATAACTGTGGTCGCATTTTTAGAATGACAGACTGTATTGACATTATAGTTTAAATTAAAATCAAGAGCAAATCCATCATCTAAGCGGATATAACTTTCAGATTTTATTTTTAATTTCAACGGTAATTTTTTTTTCACTATGGATGACATTGGTATAATTTTTTTCTTTAAAATCTAGCAACAAAAAAAAAGAAAAAATTAATTAAATAAATAGATAATGGAATAATTTGTGGATCTCCATAAAAATTGAATAGATAGTATGATGTAAATAAGAATGACACGTAGACTTAAACTTTAATTTTAATAAATATTTTAATATAATGATAATAAAGGTAAAATTTAATTTTATCAATAAAGCTAAAACTAAATATCTCATTCTTACTCGCATCTATACTTTGCCCGTAAAATTCATCCAATATGTCTTTGTTATTGATAACAATCAGATTTCATCTCTATGCATTAGTATATCATTTGTATATGTTAATTTTGCAAAATCGATAAAAAATATTCGTTTTTAAGACTAAATAACGCACATCAACAGGAATATAAAATGTATTTATCAAACTAACTGAAGAAGCGACGTAACAGTGTATAAATAAATCGTGAAAAGTCCCCGATTAAAGACTGAGTATTTATTGAACAATATTATTGATGAAATAATGATTATCCTCAATAACATATTTTTTATTCGTAGTTTAAGGTAATATGCGTAACATCTGTTAGGTCGATGATCAGTTGGAGATAACAAACTATAACACAATGTAACATGTTGCATATTGTTATATACATAGTTACATATTAATAACTCGTTCAAAAAAATTCGCTTATTAATCTAAAATTATTCAAGTAATTAATTTCAATTAATCAAGTTCAAAGATGATTCATCCCCAAAAGAAAATTCTAAAACTATTTAATATAATTAAATTTTGTTGAAATATTTAATTTATTTAAAAACTAAAGGAGAACTAAACAAATGGAAAAATTTATAAAACTAATTCAGAACTTCATTTGACAAATTAAATATCTTATCCTACATAAATGAAATTACAAACCTGCGATTACTTAAGCACACTCCAAATTGAATAAAATCCAAAAGGAATTAAGTAATTTTATCTGATAAGCATTTACAGATCGCAATAAAATTCCAAGTGATTATTAACTGTGTTATAATATTCGATTACGGTAATAAACCAAGCGGTGTTCATAATCAAATGACTTGAAATAGCTATGCAACAGATTATAATGCAAAAAATTATTTTTTGTGATTAAATTAAACCCACCAATTTAATGAATTATCATTTCTAATTTGGAGAAGGAATGAAATTACAAAGCCAAATCAAATGACTAGTGTAATCGAGAGTGTTGATATCAGGATTTAAATTTTATTATTTCATTAAATAATTTTACATGCAACTACTGAAATTCCAAAAAAAAAAAATTTCTGAAACGAATACAATACAATAAAATGTTTTTAAAGCTTTTGTAAATTTTTCTAGAAGAATAAATTGAAAATGAAAAAAAATATTTGCTGCACGATTACACGAACGTCAATTAATATAATGTTCGTTAATAAATCTTGCGTAGAAATTAAAGACCAAGGGAGAATGAAAATTTGGCAAAATTTCGGGTTAAACGAATATTTTTTCATAAATTTAAGTGAAAAATTGAATAAATTATCACACGGTATACAAGATTACGATTCAGTGAGTAACTTATATCAGTATAGGTCTTCAATGATGAACTAATTTAAAAAAAAAAAAAAAAAAAAAACGAAAACATATTATTAGATAATTTATATAAAATAATACGATATTACAAAATTTTAGCTCATGTAACGAAACTGTCATTCAAAACCGTGTAGTATGAAACTTTGGTTACCAGCCAACCGGCGTTCGGAAACAAAAGCTAGATTATTCAATTAAGATTTATTTTCTTAAAGTTTTACGCCGATATGAACTTCTAAGAATCCTTACTTTGATTTGAAATACAACAGTATACATTAAAAAAAATTAATGAAAACGTTTTCAGTAAAATTATTGATTTTCAAAAAGAACAATTGGAATAATAATTTTATTTAAAAATTGGACCGATATCAAGATCGTATATGTGATACACGAATGATTTTCCACTGTCCCTACCGATATTGTATATTATATATAATGTATATTGATCGATTTCTATATATATATTGGTCTGAAAGGTTTAAGACGAGATATCTCGATTTTTGATGATATTATTAACAGTATTACATATCTTGTGCAGAAACTCACAGAACCTATGATGCCCTACAGAAGATACATGTAATGTCATCGAACGTGACGCATACATACAGAATAATACTGGATTCCCCCCTGTGTCCCTACCTACCCCTCGGATTGCGAAAAACAATTTTTGTCAATTTTCAGATCGATATTTGTGTCTAAAAAGATTTTTCAACATCATGGTACCACTGCGAAGAAAAGGAGCTTCGTCGATTGCAATAAGATTTATTTCATTTGGATTGATAGGAAATAAGTTATGGGCGAACAAACATTAAAAATATACGGATTGAATACATAACTTACTCTTTGGAAGTCGTTTAAAAAATGAAATAGTCTGTCTTCTATCTTTAAATTTGCAAAGGTAGGGTACTACCTGTACCTCGAGGTTTGATTTCTGTACCTAGTAAATGATTTCTGTACCTAAGCGTTCAGAAGCAGAAAACATATTTCCCATGATCTGAAATATCTCATAATATATTTAAAACAGATTTTTTATTAAATAAAAATGGTTTTGCATAAAAAGAAAGAACTGACTTACTAGATTTTTTTTTTTTTTAATTTATTAACTATAACACAAAATTATTTATTGTCAAATTTGAAAAAGTTTGAGGTATAACTGCGTTAGACATGATGAAAATATTAGAATTTGTAAAAGAAAATTTAGAAAAAAATAATCTTGTTAAATACTGTACATTTAAAGAATCACTTCCTTGTAAAATGTTTTATAACCTCGTGATTTGATACTATATTAACGCTTATAACATGCATCCTCAACAAAGAATTTTTCAACTCCGTTTTCGTCAGTCCAACTTCAGTTTGGACATTATTACAAAGCCCAGTACTACTTAGTCGCATAGGAAAACAAAAAAAAGGGCTCAATTTTCATTTATCGTTTTCATTTTAATATTTAAAATCTACCCAGATTTATAAATAATATGCCAAGTAAAGAAGAGGGAGGAAAATTCACGGCATGAGTTTAGCCCTTCATAGATAAATGTTCAGGAACTATATGGACTTTTGAAGATGATGATGATAATCATATTGTATTTTGATGTTTGGTATCATTTGTCTTCGGTTTTTTGCTACTGAGCTCGCTAGAATAAGAAAATATTCTTCACATAATACCCTCTTAAGATAAAACGTGTAAAACATGTCTAGATTACATTTATTTTCTTAATTTTATATTTAAGTATTTCATATGCACGGAAATATTTAAATTTAAAAACATTAAAACGAAACATAAAAAACTATTGAAAATTCAACCCATAATTTATATAAAAATGAAAAAAAAAATTATGATATGAATATAATTTCAATTCTGTGACTTCATCTCCTTACCATTAAATATCTACACTTACTTTTAAAATCCAAATATTTTTCGCAAAAAAATTATAAGATTTGACAAGTTATAACAAATTTAAGCAACGTTAGTGTTGTAAAATATCAAGGTTTGCATTTTACACTAGTATGAGAGAAATTTAACCAGAAAAATTCATTCAGGATCTATAGCATAATATGTGAAATAAGGTATTCTTTCTTCAAAGTTCTATTTCACTATAAAAACTGCATTAAAACACTTACTGTGACGAAGTATGATTTATTAGAAAATTAAATATTCATTCACAGTGTTCTGCCATTAGGGCAGATCCTGTCACAGTTGCTGCGCTTTACTTTGTTCTATCCTTTGCTAACATCTTTATTTCAGCATATTTTCGTTTTTCCATAATCTCAATCATTTGAAATCTCTTCCTTTCCTTCCATTCATCAAGCCTTCTATCGCATCCACTAACAAACACCTTCTTCTCATACAATGTGTTAGCCAGTTCCTTTTCCTCTATTAAATCACATTTAGAATTTTCGTGTTCTCTCCAATTCTCCATAATACTTTTGCCGTATTATGGAATTGCCGTTTCAATAAATGCAACATACGTTGTTTTCTTCCTTTCCATGTACTTTTTATCAAATATTACTCTTAGAAAGTTATATAAAGCCACAAAGTAAAAAAAATCTGTGAATTATTTAGTCGTTTAAATGAAAACTTAATCATTTTGTAATATTTCACTGCCATATGCGACTTAGTATTCAAATTTTATATTGTAAGCCACTTGTAAAAACTATATACGTATGAAAACTGTATTCAATATACTTTTGATAACGCAGTTGCTATTTTCATAAATAGCAACTGCATAATTAATCTCTCCTGAGGTTATTACTAATAATGGTGACAGAATATCAGCGAAATATATGAAATTACAGTATAATACTTATCTAGTCATACGACTTTTCGGAATCGAGAGAAAAGAACAACTAATTTAAAATAATTTCCTTAAAATTTTAAAACAGTTTTAAATTTTTATAAAATCATTTTTTGTTAAGAATGTGATAACATTCAATAAGTTAGAAAAAAAAAATTAAAAATAAATGAAATATGTTTGTAATACGATTAAGATATCGCGATTTCTGCAGTACTGATACAGTCTATTCATCAATACCTATTTTTTTAAAAATATTCTTGATCAACAAACACTTTAAAAATTAATAGGCTATCACAAAATTCAATTGGCGAATTAAATAGTTTATCATTCATATAACTGTGAAGAAAATTTTTACCAAACCAACCGATCGGCGTTAGTAATCGTAAGACTAGACATTTTGATTTCGGTTTCATTACTTACATCTCTTATTAATGTACCTAAGTTCATCTTCTAAAGACAAATTTTTTAATTTCTTCTTATAATAAGACGTGAAAGTAGTTTTTACATAAGTTTAGAATGAAAACAACACATTTTATAATTTACTCTATCGATATGCGTATATTGGTGGACTGTTCATATCCTAACCCAAGAAGAAATACAGTGACGTTTTCCTAAAAACTAATCAAAACTTACAAGTTATCATGAAATTTAACCAAACTATACAAATGTATTATAGTTTTATGTAGAGCTGTCATTTGCTATAACGTAATATTCATTAGCCAACGAGCGTTCGGAATTGAAACATTTCATCCTACAATTTAACAAATTTATTCCAATTTTAATTTGTTTTATACATTTTTTAATAATACATATTTATAAAATAATTAAAAATTATTTCAACACTTTTTTAAAAGTATTTCATTACTGTTTTTTATATTTTGATATTGCGTTAATTTATTTTTATAACATTACTTCTTTTAACAAGCCCGAAATTTTAACTAAAAATTCTACAGAAATTTTGGATAAAATTTAACTGATTTAAAGTATTTTAAAAATTATCATTTTTTGGATAAAATATAATACACTATCGATTGAATAATCAATCAATCGGTATTTGGAATCAAATGACTGG
>JAAAKQ030215754.1:0-11554 GCA_010016005.3 Zanna intricata | reverse complement strand
GTCCAGCTACTCTGTATCACTGAGTACGCAAGCCCCCCCACCATCGGCAAGGTCTCATGATTCGTAGAGGGAGACATTTACATTAAAAAACAAAATAAAATTTAAATTGCTAAAGAAAAGCTCATGAAGTTTCATTTACATTTTTACTTTTTGTTATTAATTTATTCTTCTTTTTTTGTAGTTATCAGTTTGTTTAAGTATATTTAGTTTGGTTAAATGGTATTCTACAACCTTTTCTGTTCTGTGCTTGACCTCAAAATATTTATTACATTCTATTTCGTCAATTATTTTTTTATGTATATTTTAGACTTCTCCTCTTACAGTTTTTACCTTTTACACTTTCCATTACTACCAAATTAACTTATTTGGTAATCTTAGTACTTGGCACATAAATCTTCTTCAATCTCTTCATAGAATTCTGTTGCAATTTTCTCTCCTCTTTTGTTCTTAAGACCTCTTCACCTCAAATTTTATCTACTCGCGTTGTTTTCTGTAACACATAATTTTCTGTTATTGAAGGCCTCTATTTTCTTACTTTTTGTTTTGTCATAAACTGCTACACATATCAAGAACTTTATTTTTATTTCTTAGGTCTATGTTGAATGAAGTACAAAAATTATAGGAATATTTTGTTGAGAACCCAGCGTCTGCTATTGTTAGCTATGATTGTTGTCTGTAGGATTGTTTCTCGAGAGGCGATCTTTGCTATTTCTGGTATTAACCTCATTGATATCCTTACTGAGCGCCAATTACGTTATGATGGCAAGAAGGTAAGCCAACTTATCTCTGTGCATAAAAGAATAGACGACCTAGGTTTTTACTGTTTTACGGCAGATCAGGGAGACTGAATTGTTCCATAAACGTTACTAACATCGCATTTTTCTTGATGTGAGAAGTGTGCAAGGAATTAGTGGATTCTCCCCATTCCGCATATTACACACTTTCTTTCTGGGTGCTTTTCGAGGTAGTTTAACTATCTCGAAAAGCACCCAGATTTGGTTTGATTAATTCAGGCTTGCGTCTGGAGTGTAGAACTACTGATGATGTGCGCCATGTCTTATATGTCTGACCCAGGTACGAAGCTGAACGTACCAAAGTAGCTAGAGAGCTTACGAGGATCAATGGTTTTGTTGTTGTCATCGAATGGCTTTGACGACGAGTTGTAGTCTAAAACATTTTGGTGTTTTTGTTTTAACAAAAGGGCCGTTTTTGTTGTTAGCTCTGAGAAGAGTGGTTAGATCCAGGAGATGGTCTCCGGCGAAGTTGACTCGGCTGCAGTCGGGGAGTTGCAGTTCGTCCGTTGAAATATGACCGGGCTTTCCCTCAACGGCGGTTGGATTCTCACTACAGCATGGTAGTGAAGACCTCCAGAGCCCCGCAGTGTCGGGTCGGCGTCGGTCATTATTCGCCGGCGCGGCCGAGGCGGTTCTCCCCGAGCGATCCCAAGCTGGGCCGGCTCTCGTATCTGCGTACGCTGGCCAGGCCGATGGAAGTTCAGAGAGCTGGAGCGGGAATGTAACGTCCGCATTCAGCGATTCCCTCGGCGGGCCGGCCAGACCTGCGCCCGGAGTGGACCAGCGTTGAATCGGCTAGGGAACTCCCTTCAGGTTCTTCCATCTTTTTCTTCTTTGAGGTCTTCTCTAGGTGGCAGTTGGTGGTGAAGTTTCACGCCAAGAAGCCTTCATTTATTATAGCCTGCAGTAGTGGTGTAGTGCTCCTATGGCGGGAGGATATATGCTCGAACAGAGTTGTTTGGTGGGAGTGCCCGCCTGTGCATGCGCGTTGTATACTGTAATCCTTCTGATATTTCCTCGTCCTGGCGTTCGCTGAGTTAAAGGCATGTGGTAACAAGCTACACTTTACGGTTACTGAGATAAATTGGGAAAAAATAGGTTAAAAAACTGAAGTAAATTGTTTACGATGAAAAGTTTTTGTAAACAGTTTTGGAGGGTAATTTTTTTCAGCATTTTAATTTAACAATTAACTGCTCAATTTTTACCAGTTTAATACTACGTGAATTAGTAGTGTTATTGTTATTAGTATTACAGTAATTTTTTACATCTCTTTGTCATTTAAATGTTTATCCTATAAGTATAAAAATAAATTATTTAAGAATGAATAGTTAATTTAGATGCCTTATTAATTTTATACAGTTATAATTGTTTTACAAATATGTTTATTTTACTGTTGTTTATTGAAGTAAGATTTACTTTCTAATTAAATTGGAAGTGTCATTCATTTCACGGTCGCAATGTGTTGTCTCTAAATTACTAACTATTTTAGTATGTCCACCTACATTTAATTCGGAAATGTCTATCGTTCAAACGATTATAATAATGATTATTTGAATCTAAAATAAACCTTGAATAAATTTGCAATTTAAAATCTAACATAGATTTCCTTCCTGGATTTTTTTTGTTTTTAAGATTTAGCGTAGGTTGAATTTTACCCACATTCAAATATCATTGAGTTACGTTGTGAATCTGGAAAAAAATGACGGTTACAATATATTCTATACATGTACAATATGAATCATAGTAGGATGACATCAGTAACCTTAAACCGTCTGATATAAAGAAGAAGTTTTTATATGTGAAACTTAAAAGGAATAATAATAATAATAATAATAATGACGATGATGAAGGGTTTTACCCAATCTTTTGATAAGTTAAGTGTATATATTGTATTTAATAAATGTGTATATATTGAACAGTTTATTTCATCTTGGTAATGGACGAAAGAAAAAAAATATTTTCTTTCAAGTATATCGCTTACATAGCCTAAAAAAACCTTTATATTTTCCTAATAAAGAATACACGGACATAAATTTTGTTTACGTATTTTGAAATAGAAGTTTACCGATTAGTAGTAATGATTTTCTTCAAGAAAGCTTTCTTAACAGGATGATTCCAATCCGCAAAACCTTTTCTGCAGTGTTTCAATGTTTATTTATGATTGGTTCATTTCCATTATCTTATATTATGTTGAACGCCAAAACAACGTGGTATGTAGAAAATAAAATGTAATTTAGCACGTTCAAACTGGCCCGGAGATTAATACTATGAGGCGTGTTTTTAAAGTAAGTACCGTTTTGAAATCAAGCCGATGCAGCGCTACGGTCGGTGTCTTGCACATGCGCATTTGTACCTACATCTGTTGGCAAGCCACAGACGCCATTACGACCAAAATCGATCGTGTTTACATTTACGTATTTAAAATGCCCCTGCCAATTGAGAATCTCGCCGACTTTGAAATACGTGCTGTTATTCGTTTTCTGTGTGCTAAAGTCGAAAAACAGATTGAAATTCACCGTCAGATTTGTGAAGTCTATGGACAAAACATTATGAGTGATAGAATGGTACGGAAATGAGTTACAGCTTTCAAAGATGGCCAAACAAACGTTCATGACGAGGAACGTAGAGGGCGACCTTAAGTGATCACTGATGATTTGGTGCAAAAATTCGATGAAAAAATTAAAGAAAACAGACGCTTCACGATTTCTTCATTATCATTGGAGTTTCCTCAAGTTTCAAGAAGTGTTCTTTACAAAATTGTTAGTAAACGGTTACAGTACCAAAAATTGTGCCTAAAAATCTAAAAACGCTCCTGTTACAGTGGTTGTTAAATCAGGCGGCAAACTTTTATGACGATGGAATACAAAAACTTGTGGTTCGGTAGGATAAGAGCCTTAATATTGAAGGCAACTATGTAGAAAAGTATATTAAGATACTGGCTTTCATGTAAAATAAAATAATTATGAAAAATCTCTTTGTGTTTTTTTTTTTTAATTTCAAAACGGTACTTACTGTAAAAACACGCCTCGTATATGAATTTTCCATCGCACTGATTTTTCACAAGTAAAATATGGAGGACACTTCGTTAAAATAATTTTTACTCTTTCTAAGATTAGAAATTAAAAATTTATTCCCTATAAATTTTGCCTTGTTAAATTTCTTTTATTAGCTTTATACAAAATTATCTTAAAGTAAGTTCTATTCTGTTTACTAACGAGGAATTTTTTTTTTAAGTGATAGAATAAATGATTCATAAAATTATAAGTAATTTCTGCGTTGTAACGACAACATCTATATAAAACCGTATCGAAATGTTTACCTTTATATCAATCAATTGGGCTTTAATGAGGTGTAAAGAAATTAACTAATTGGTGATGACATGCGTAGTCATTTATATTTTTCAGTTTCAAGAAATTACATTTAATCTACCGTTTTTTACAATTTTTTTTTTTTTTTAATTTTATATATGTGTATAATAAATATTTTCATATAAAATTTCAAAGTAATCAGCCAGTTGATAGTTATGAAATATAATTGCTTATTTACTTCATTCCGATAACATTGGGCCCACTTAAATCTATCTGGTATTTATTATTATTCTCTTTATGACAAGCAATTCATTTTTATCACTTAAAAAAATATCAAGGCTGACTGTGATTTGAACCCAAAAACTTCCAATTGAATGATAATGACGCTGATATTGCTCTATCAGGGGTTTAAAATTATCATGATCTGAAAAATTATGTTTTTAAGATCAGTAATATCGACACCATTAGTATTTCTGTGGGGGAGTGTAATAATTATGTAAAATTATTTGTATGAGAAGCTTTCTTATCGTAGATAATTCATTGCGTAAACTAGAAAAATTTCACCGTTCTAATAATTTAAGAATTCTGTCTCTTCGATATAAGTTAGAATTCAAGGCTTTCTAGGTTACTTTACAAAAATAAAATTTGATAAACTCTCACTTTTTCTGTTTAGCCTACGGAACCGTGAGGTATTACTTCAGACGATAAGTGAGGATAATATGTATGAATGTAAATAAACTCTTGAACATTATTAGGTAGATCATTCCTGGGATGTGTGGTTAATTAAAACCTAACCACCAAAGAAGACCAGTATCTCCGATCTAGTATTCAAATCCGAACAAAAATAACTGCCTTTACTAGGATTTGAACTTTAGAACTCTCGACTCGAAATCAGCTGATTTGCGATGATGAGTTATGTTGTTTAGTAGATCAGCCCGATGGACTACAGTACTTCTTTCTAGAACAACTCTAAATAAGCGTTTTATTTACGATATATTTACATGTAGTCTAGTACAGTGCATACAATGAAAATAAAAGCTTACTTGCACGAGGCAGACAGTCTCTATGTAGGTATTTTATATTACACATTTCTCATGAAGCTCATTCAATTCTACTATACACTGTGCTTAACTATTTTTATAAATAGCAAAAACTTCTCTAGACCAACCCGGTGGGTTAATTTGATTAACTACAAACCAGCAGCCTTACACCAATAAATTTGAGCTTAATATGGATATCGAACTATTGTACTAATACAGTTGTAGTTTCGTTGTTGTATTTTCATTCCTCTACAAATAACGATATAATCAATATTCATTGCATAAATGAAATGTTCATTTGAACAATTTCTGTATTTCTGATCTTTTTTTGTTTGTAAAAAATGTAAGGAAACTAAAGTACAAGAAGTAACAGTCATATTTGCTTTCTCTGAATGCACTCCTGTTCAATTTACACATCAGCTTGTACTGGAGAACATCAAAATTTCTTTAGTACTTTCTCAAATAAAACATCATTCATCTTCCCGCCTAAGGAGAAAGCAGATTCTTTCAGTTTTACCGTAATCTTGGTACTTTAAACAGTGATAAAACTTTTTAACGTTCTAGTATTATTTTGGTGTACTGTTTAACATTTTGTTTAATTTCCTCCAAAATGCAAGTTTTGAGTGTTCCGTATTAGATTTTAATTCCAATTGCATAAATCGTAGAATATTTTCCTTAAATAAAGTAAATTCTCAAATCGAATCCTGGTTGTAGCTCTACTACTGCTGCGTTAACATAGCTATAAAGGAAAAACATAAATACGTCAAAGTTTTGGATATCCAGATATTTTCAAATGTTATTTTAACTGTAAATAAATAATACAAAAGGAAGGTGTATGTAGGTACGTACTCAGGTTGGTTTGTATTTTGATTAATATCTCTGGACTGGCTCAACATAAAGTTTTTGAAAGTAGCACAATTAATTTCTTTATACAGGTATGAGGTATTGATGGTTTTAAATTTTGGACAATATTAAACAAGAATGAAAGGTAGCTTTTCCCATTTTTAATTTTTGACTATTTGTACATTGATCATAGAAAGCTGAGTACGATGAAAAACCACTGATTAAGTTATTTAAGACTCTCAAATCTTAAGTTGATCAGATTTAGAAGTTGGGAGGTATTCAAATTACTTTTAATTAGTTTTCGCCTCATACCTCGAAAATTTGTTCATTAAAAAAGTTTAAATTTAGCATAAACATTTGCCTACACACACACACACACGCACGAGCGCCCGCGCACACACGCACACGCATGCACACACACACACACACACACACACATATATCATGAAGTTCTCCCTGGACTTTCATAATCTATTTTAGTTGTGAAATAATGCAAAAAGTTAATACAAACATATGTCCTAAAATGCTTCGTTTGTGAGTTATGACTAGTGAAATATATCGCTCGAATTTCAGCTACCCCGGAGAAATCAGGTCGTACTGAAATTTTTAGGATGTTATTTAAGGAGCAGAATTAATAATTTCTTATAGTTTTTGACCTGAAAATTCGAGAAAAAAAATAAGTCTCAGAACCGTATATGGAACATTTTTTTGAGAAATCTGGGGTGAAAAGCAATAAATTGGGGTAAAAACTCTGTTTTATTTATGTTTGACGTACTATAACTTTGTTAAATGGGTAATAAAGATATAAAACTTTTAAACAAAACTTGTATAGAATTTAATACTGAACAAAATGGTTTAAGTTGAATAAAACAAAGATAAGTTAGAAAGATTTGAATTTTATTTAGAAATAGTACATTACAACATTTGTCAGAGGAAGTGCTTGTTTAACGTATACAAAAACCAAATTATTTTTTGGTGATCTGAAAAATTTTTTAAAACAAAATTTACTGTTGATAAATTAAAAAAAAAACCTGGAATTTATACAATTATAAATATTACTTAGGTAATAACTTTTTTATTAATAACAGAGATACAATAAATTATATGAAAAATTATTATTTCAAAGTTGGCAATAAAATAACAACAGCTGATAAACAATGCGCAATACTGTATTAGTGTTTAAATAATTTTTTAATGTACATTAAGTATATTGGGTACTGTGAACTGTGCTGTCGTTAGCGAGGGTTTTCTGTGAATTCTAGTTTGAATTTAATCGGTTTGCCGTACTTATTTAATCCCGTACTTATTTTCAACAGAGGAATACGCTGATATAGTAATCATCTTGGGTATGTTTAATGGTAATGCTACAGCTGCTACAGTAGAATATGAATACGTTTTCCGAATCTCAGGATTCCAGATTCCAAAACAATTAGAGCTACTTTTCGTAATCTTCGGGAAACAGATTCAATACCCAGTATTCGTACCAGCTACGAACGGTCTGTCCAACATGACGCTGTTATTGATGAAATTGTTATCGATGAAGTTCATCGCAGTCCAAGCGTCAGTACACAACGTCTTTCAAAGAGGATCGGTGTTTTGCATTCGATGGTTTGGAGGACACATAAACGAAAACAAGATTCATCCTATAAACAGCCAGTTCAACGTTTATACCCAGAAGACAGTTCGTTTCTCTTGAGGTTCTGCAAATGGTGGAATAAGAATCGACAATTCAACAAGTATTTTTTGTTTGCCGACGAGACAAATTTCACTAAGATTGCGTCAGCAACTTACGCAATGAGCATTTATGGTCAGATGTAAACTTCATGAAACTGTGAAAGGCAATTTTCAACACCGATTTAGTGTCAATATATGGTACGGCCTTCTTCACAATCTGATGTTTGAACCATTCATATTACTTGGTTGCTTAAATACTAAGGCCTACTCGCACTTTCTTCATGAAGAATTACCGCAGCTGCTTGAAAATGTTCCTTTAGAACTGAGATGCATACTGAAGTACTGAATACTGAAGTATTTTTCTATTACGATGGAAGAATCTATTTGTTTAAGTAAATAATTATGCCAATAAATAATGTTTTTAGTCCGGGATAGCAAGAGGGGATGAATGGGACTCGTACGTAAAGTAATAACTTTTAAAATGTTCGTTTTATAAAATGGAAGCCCCGACTGTATCTGGAATTAATTTAGACATCATGGAAAATTTAAAAAAAAATGGGGTTTCTGTGGAATCCGTCTAAAGAATTAAAAAATTTTTTTTATTATTCTGATATTTTATGTTTTGAAAGTTGTGGCTTTTATTAAAAATGTTAGATAGTTGGTGACCTAATATGTTATATAAGTGAGACCATAATTCTTTTATAAACAATTTTTATTTTTTAGATATTGTACTCTAAATATTGAATAATTTTGTTGGTATACATGTTATTTTGTCTAGAGAGTCAACTTTGGCCCAAAATGTTTTACTAAAGATTTTGATTTTTTTTTTCAATTATGTTTTTAATACTGCATAAATTTTAAGATAAAAATAATTTTTAAGATTTAATCAAAAGGATCAAACTGGATTCTAATTTTTTTTTTTTAATGATAATCTTTACGTTTTTAAATTGTACTCTAAATAATATATAATTGTCATTAATTTTTAAACGTCCTATTACGTATTTTAGATAAAAATCCGACAAAAATTCAAACCAGTAAATCCTGTAATACCGGGTTTTTTAGTTACAGTTTTAAAATTAAAAAAAAAAGAAAGAAGAAAAGGAAAAAAAGAGTAAAAAAGGCCTAAATACGTTTCTTTTGAGAAGTAAATTAATAATTAGGAATTGAGTTAGTTGTAATCCACCGAGTTAGTCTAGTGGTGAACACGTAATCGCAGATCCTCGCTGTTTTCGAAGTCGAGTGTTCTAAAATTCAAATCCTAATAAAAGCAGTCACTTTTATAGAGATTAATACCTGATAGTGGATACCGGTGTTTTTTAGTGGTTGGAATTCAATTAAACTCACATCTTAGGAATGGTTCATCTGAGACTGTACAAGACTACACTTCATTTACAATCATACATATCATCCACTGAATTTCTGAAGAAGTACAGTCTTCTTCTCATCTTCTTCTTCTTCTGAAGAAGAAGAACCACTTTACGGTGGTTCCGGAGGCTAAAAAAAAAGAAAGTAGTGTTAGTTGTTGTTTCTTTGAAGAGATAAGCTACCGACTTATTACGTTGCTATGCTAATTGGTAGCGTTTGTAGGAAAAAATATATATGTGCACTTCCATAACAAGTATGTCAGTCATTAAGGTCCCTCTTAAAATTTTACGATAATATCGGAAAAAATCTTGTTGACGCCGTTAATAAATTCATTTCTGTTTTTTCTGCCGTGTCTCAATAAATTAATAAGTTTCCGTTTTGGTTACGCTCTAATCTATGATTACAGATTATATTTTTAATTATAGGCTTTCTGTAATTAGTCTGCATTAGTTTAACATTATATAAAATGTTTTAAGAAAAGGAGCTAGTACCATTACGGCCGGAAAGCAAGATGGGGTATCCCCATCTAACCATTTATCCCCTACGTTGGATGTCTTCCACTTTGGGTTTATAGTTAGCATATAACGACCTGTAACCTAAAACTGTGAACATGTTTTATTTTATATAAACTTTACGGCTGTTATTTTTAATAAATAAATTTTTTTGTTGGAGTTTTTGAATAGAGTTTTCGAAAGAGCAGATGTGTCCTTACTCTAAGATAAATTTCATGAACAGTACGTATTTTTCCCTCTTTCTAAATAACTGACGAGTGAAATAATTGTTGTAAAAGAAATTTTGAGGAATAATGGACATATTTCCTGCACTGTTAGTGAATGAATTAATAAACAACCCACCATGCTGGTCACTCAAACTTTTCCTTTAACAGAAAATTATTCTATTGTGTATACATTTCATATCGATTCAAGGGTTTTATCTTTACGAAGTTACACTAAAAATATAATTTTAATTATTAGAAGATCTGTAACTGAATCGCTAAGATCTCATTTCAACTAATCTGACCGGTAATCTGCACCTTCGTCATAATAATTGCTTAGTATCTGGCCAATACTCCAAGAACTTATTAAAACCACATTAATTGTTATTTTCCTAAACACTAATACAGGTGGTATTGTAAAAATGAATTTTTATAGATTAAAGAATAGATAATCTTGTAATTTTTTCTATTTTGTCAGTTTTAAATATATCATAATTTTAATAAATTTTTGTTTTTCAATGTTTATTTCGGAAAATGCGCATTATTTATAATAATAAGCATCAATGTAATAATAAACTGCTTGGATACTATAAAAATATATTAACCTTTTAAAATAGAATAGAAAAATAATATTATTTCAATTAGGTATAATATTATCACGAAAATAATAACAAAAGAAATGCTACAAAGCCTTAAAATAATAAACATGCAATCAGCAGCAACATGCATGAAGTTAAAAAGTGGGTTATTATTTTTAAGACTGTTAATTATTATTGTTAAAACTGTTTACGACGATGTATCCAACTCTGAAGTTAATTAATTATTTCAGATTTTTAAACAATAACTTTCCTACTAATACGACAAACATAACAGGAAAAGAGATTAATTCAAATTACTTAAGAAATTTCAATATAAATTATTCGATTTTTTTTTTTTTATTGTGACATTTCCTTACGATAACATAAGTTATTGAAATATTTTTTTTTTTTTTACATATTTGGGGGAATAATTGACATTTATAATACGTTTTATCATGAGTTTTTTTCTTTTAAATTGACATGAATGTCTTGTATATTTATTGGAAAGAAGTATATTGTAATAAATATTAAAAAAATATGTAATAAGTAATAATAATAATAATAACGAATATAGTAATTTAAAAAGAAAAAAATAAAAAAAATAATCAAAATCATAAATAAAAAAGTGAATTTTTATACAATGGAATAGATAAAATATCGATTACTATTATGAGTAGGTATTAGTCATTTTTTTTTTTTTTTTTTGATTTCAGTAAACTCTTATAAAGATAGGGTTTTAAATGAAGATAATTATTATTTTCTATATTTTTTTGTTTGATAAAATAATGTAATAAATAAATATATTACATTTATTGGACAGCAATAATATCCAATTCATAAAAAAAGGGGAAAAAGCTAACCCAGACAACTACAGGGGAATATCCCTTCTAGATTGTACTTACAAAATATTATCTAGAGTAATCTTTAATAGAATAAAAAACCAACTAGAGAATGAATTAGGAGAATACCAAGGGGGATTTAGACCTGGAAGAAGTTGCCCAGAACAGATATTAAATTTAAAATCTATCATTGACTACTACAAAATGCGAGATAAACAATTAGTAATTTCCTTTATAGATTTCAAGAAAGCATACGTCTTTAGTAAAGACATATAATATTGAGGAACCTGGGGCTACATCCGAAATTGGTAAAAATGATAAGCTTAACGTTAGAAAATACAATATCAAAGGTTAAATTTAGAGGGGAAATCTCAAATGCGTTTAAAATAAAATCAGGG
>JAAAKQ030215699.1:0-11555 GCA_010016005.3 Zanna intricata | reverse complement strand
TGTAGCGTGTGTGAAAAATGCCATGCCTGACTGGGATTCGAACCCGGGACCTCCGGATGAAAGGCCGAGACGCTACCGGAGTGGTAGCGTCTCGGCCTTTCTGTGGCGGAGTGCCACAGAGGCCGGCATATTTGAATAATAATTCACTTTTTATGCTCAGGGGCAAAGAGTTCCATATGTTAGAGAAGCATCAGATGAAAATATATCACTGGTTCAAATCCAACAATCAATTAAACATCCCAGAAAAAATGTTTTGCTGTTGTTTCATATTTGAAGGCAAGTAATGTGTTGATTACTTTCAGTAAATAGTATGTTGAAAAGTGATAAATATATCAAGATTCTGAAGGACAAGATAACAGAGTATCCAAATAAAATTTGGCACCACATTTACTAGCATCATTCTATACTTCCAAAAAAGTGAAAATAGTTTTTTAAGAAAAACATTGAAGTTCTCCAGTGGTCAGGCATCTCCCCAGACTTAAATCCACTCTCGAAAATGAATTGTGCAATAATAATTTACCTCATTGTAGCAATAATATCATTATGATTTATGATAAAAAATAAAAAAAAGTTGTAGTAGATTTGCTGAACTGATGCCAAAATGTATACATGACGTGATTACATATAAAGGAGCACGTATTAATTAATTACTAGATATTCACAAATTGTACAGGGTTTTTTCTAAATAAAATTACTTATTAAATAATATCTGTGGATTAATTTTCACACTACTTTCTCTAATGAAAGAACTACAAAAATTTTCTAAAATTAATCTGAAATGTGTGCTTTTATTTTAAAATTTATTATTTATTAAAATTATTAAAGATTATAAAGACTTTTAAAAAGGACTAACTTAGAAATTATTCTTTTAAAGACTTTATGGAGCTAATTAGTAGCAGGGTCTTCAATGTAGTTATTGGTAGCATTGTTACCAGTATCACAACATTGCTGTTGATAATAGCTGTCTGTAAAGATAATTGTTTGTAATTTTAGGTTTATTACTCAAATGTTTTAGTGATATTATTTCTTTTATAGCTTAATATATAATATTGTAATTAATTATTAAGTATATTGTTCTTAAATAAGATATTATATCAAAATATAATATTACTATATTTGTAACAGTTTTTCCTGAGTCGCCTGAAGACATTTTTGTCTTCAGGAGACCCAGGGTTATAATTTTTTGTGTTGTAATCAGTTCACCAAAATGTTTATTTTATAACACAAACACATATAATAAAATTATAATAACAATTTAGTTATTTCATCTTTCCAAAATGCAATGTTACATTTTGAAAAAACTTAAGTATTAAGAAATAAAAGAAAAAATACAGAAAAATGAAATCAAATATTCTAACAAAAATTCGTACTTAACATGTTCATTGTACATTTAATGTCTAATATTTGTAATTTTTATTACATGTGATTACAGAATGCAATAAGAAGAAGTTTTATAAATAATTATTTTTGATACTAAGGAGTTGAAAAAAAAAACTGTGTTTTTCACGCAACTTCACAATATATTAATTTTTACCCCTAAAAATACAAGTAAAATGCATCCAGATAAAAATCATGACAGAAATTAATTTATCGCTCATGTTTGAGTGTTAACTATAAATCCTAATAACATACTTCAGATCCAACAAAGAAGAAGTAACAAATATCACATATAAATAAAGTTTCAGTTTTTTCACAAGCATGTATTTTACTAACAAGAAAAATAATTTTTAAAAGATAAAAAAATATTAAAATAAAGTAAACTGATGTTAGAAATAGTATTTTCTATATTTTTTCCGTGTACATTGCTTACTTATGAGTAAGATATTTATTAAAAATAAAACAGGACAGAACTTTAAAAAATTTGTTCTATAAAAGATATTTTTCAGAAATAAATTTTGTAAAAATTTGATGTTTCAGTAAATGAATCAAATGATAAACTGTAAAGGGATTCAGCAATATTTATTTTCATGATAGGCTTTAAATCATTAGATGAACCTACTTAAAAGAAGTGATAATTATCTAAAATTATTTTGTGGTTTTAAATGCAACATTTACTTGGTGTGGAAATCTGGTACCATAACTGACAGATGGAGATGATGTCTATTAATTAAAAATTGGTGGTTGAAAAAAATAATACAGTACAAATTAACATAGAAACAGGACAACATCAAACATCAGATACATACAACAGTAGGTATGACCAAAACTACTGACAAAAATACATAGTACCTAATGTACTTGTAGAATGGTGTTAAATTAAATCATTTACAGCTTCTGTAATAATTATGATTACCCTGGATGTTGTAATAAGGTATTAAGAAAAAAACAAAATTATAAATTGAAAATTTCTTCATAATATGTTTTAGATATATTAGTTTCTAACCTGTTGTTTACAGATCTATAGAATGTAAAAATAATTAAAATAGATTATAGCGTGAGTTTGGTTAAGTTGTAGCTATCTTTTGCTAATATCCATGAATGGGATTACTTGTCTCGCATAATGATTTCTTTGTGAATAGATCTTTTAAATTTTAGAATAGATCCATTAGTTTATAGAATAGATTACCCTTTTTTATCATTTGTACCTTTTTCTTATCCTTGATTTTGCTTTCACATTTTAGGTTCTAATGCATGATTTCAGTCCCTACTAATTCGATCTAAGAATGTTGAACTTTACAAGCAGTATATATTTGGTATGAACTGAGGGGGGGACTTCTATCTATGCAATGATCTTGGGACTCACATTTTCAAACCTTTTGACTGCTCAGGAAGTCTATTGTAAAAGTGACTTTCTTAATCTTTCCCGAATTACAATACCAAAAATAGATCTATTTCTTTTTTAACCTTATTAATCCACTACTGCATGATTAAGAGATTTAATACAACCTCTGTTTACCAAATATTTTTTTTTTTAATGGCTAAATATTAGATACCATCGGAAAAAAATTTAATTTGTATAGGTAGAAAAACTGAACACTAAGATCCTTGAAATATGGAAAATAAAAATTAAATTAAAAATTTTACCCAAATAAAGATTTATTTTAATGAATGACAGAAATCTTCATAAAGATTCATAATCTTTTTCTTTTTTTTCTGTTAATTCTCTGGAACCACCAATAGATATTAATTCAGAGGACTGTATGAATGTATGTATGTATGTATGTACGTATATGTATGTATGTATTTACGTATATGTATGTATGTATGTATATATATTTTTTTTTTTTTTTCACTAATAATTATGTGTGTAAAATACAATATACAAATATATTAGATAAAATCAATTTTAATATTAGTTCTATGGATAAGGTGACCTTTAATCACAAAATCATATTAATTTTCAATAATAATAAATTAAACAGTTTAAATATATAGGTTAATAATGCTGTAGTAAGCTAATGAATGTATTATAATGTAATGTATTAATGGAATGAATGAAATTGTACCAGCAGTTAATAATAATGAAGTTCAATTGTAATTACAACATATATTATAATCTTCTAGAACATTACCTTTATGATTAAGTATTAATCATTACTACAGTTCCCACTGCCACAGATGTAATTGTGTAATGTAATCATTTACTTGAAATTACTTTATAATTGTAAATTGTAATAGTTGTTATAAAAACTATGTCTGTAAAACGTATAATTTTTAAGCTTAATTTGAACTTGTTTATTTATTTTTTATATTTCCTGACTTTTATTTAAATACTTCTTTTTCTGACTATAAAATAACAAAAGTTCAAGTAAATTCAATTTCTCAAATTATTTGCATTTACAGAAACAAAAAAAATCATCATACTAACTTTGGCACAAATCTAACTGATAATATATCTTGTTTTACACAGAGAATTTTTTTTTTATGAATAGACGTAGAAGATTATTCAGTTTTATACGTTGTAAAATATTTTAAATGAATATAAAGTAATATTTAAAACTTTATGTAAAGACCGTATCAGTAAGGAAACCACTTTATATTTTATAGTCGTATAAAACCTGTAGTATTTTATAGCAATTCAACTTTTATTTTGAATAATTATATCTTTTCTTACTAGGTAACTATCTTAAAAAAATTACAAAAAAAAAAACACAAAAAGAAACTAAAGAATTATTTAAAAGTGGAATAAGAATTAAATGAGATAAAACAATTATAAAATTTACTCATAACATTGTTATTTTAGTGGAAACAGAAATAGAAGAAATGATAAGAATTCACTGTTAAGAAAAAAAAAATCTAATAAAAGATGTTTTGAAGCTAATGAAATGAGTCATAAAGAAAGATAGTGAAGAATTAAATATTACCGAACATAATTTTCAAGAAATTACAGAATTTTTTTCTTTAAACTGGAAAATCATAAAGGATGAATGAATTAAGAAGACATCAAAAGATGATTAGCAAATGCAAAAAATACCATGTAGAAAAAAAGAAGCACTAGTCAAATGTATAAAGGAATTCTTTAAAAAAAAATTCTGTGGGACAGACCATTATAAGGTAATGAAACAATTTGAGTATAATAAAGAAAACCAAAATTTTAAATATAGGCGTTTTAGTTATGGTGTTATCAATTTAAAAATTAGTTGGGTGGATGATATTTAAACTGGAAGAGGCTTTAAAAAGAGTAGGAGAAGAGAAAAATATAGATTCTGTTAAACAGATTGGTAGGTCATATTTTAATACATACAGGTTTAGTCAATTTTGTAGTAATGGATTGGGTAGAAGGTAAGGTAAAAACTGAACATAAGAAAACTAAAACTAAAATACACTTGTAAAAAGCATTCTGCCACTTATAGGAGAATATATCCTACATTCACTCTCCTATTGAGATTGCAGGATTATAATTTTAATAAATTATTTTGTGTTATTTATTTTTTATTAGATGAATAACATTCTCCCTGTTCTTGATAGATAAATAAAAAATATTTTTAAGAGTGTTATAAAATAAAAAAATAACTAAGTATCAAGAAGAACTGTTAATTGTATATGTTTTAGATATTTAAGGATTAAGAATTTAAGTATTTTTTCTACCCCTTAATTTAAACAGTATATAATAATACATGACATTCATAAATAAATATATGACACATATATTATAGTAACACCTATATTTCGTATTAGTTAAATTTTTAACAAATGAAAGTGTATTAAGTCATTAAGAATATTAATTCTGAAATTTATTCAAAGGAAATTAAATTGTACATCTATTCTCTTTATGGTAATCCAATTTTTTTAACAAAATTGGAAATGAAAAAGTTTTAGAAATTAATAGCTTGCCAGTGAAGTTTACTCAATATTCTCTTTATATATTTTATTTATTGAGTAGTCATTGTAATGGAAGCAGATTTTTTAGATTAGTCCACAGGAAGCTTCCCACCTGACCAAACCAAACATAAAATGGCTCTACAGAATCCAGAATAGTAAATAAGGCTTCAAGGATAAAGAAATCAAGTAAATGATGAGAAGGTCAATGAACCTAATGATCCCATTGATCCTAATCTAAGGAATTGATATAATTTTGATCCAAAATTATATAAAATGTTTGTATTTTGATGGAAGCAGATCATTATTGGTCAACAGTTTTGCATCAAACACTTTTTATTCTTTCTATAACTAAATTTACTTTACTTGCAGTAAATAAAAAAAACAATGAGAATAGTTTAGATTTTCTCAAAGGAACAATTCTGCAAAACATCAAAATTATTGCATGTCATGTGGAAATATCTAATGAAACTATGAATCATTGGTAGATCACAGAGGATGTTTTAAGGTGATTCAAATTTTTTTTTAAACTAATTATTATACCAAAGATATGCATCAGCACTCAAAAGGAAGTAAGTAAAGACTCAGGATTGTTGACTAACCATAACAGGATTAAAGATCCTACATAAGGGAATAAATTGTATTCTTGTAATGCGATAGTTGTGCAACAATGGCAATTTTGTATGAATTACCAACAGGAATTTTGTATAGATTAATATACCAGTAATTGAAGGGTGTGAAATGTTATAGGGTTATATCACAAACAAGTAAATATATAAAATGTACCTGTAACTAAGTTTAGGTATTTAGTTGTAAGCATTATGTAAAAAACTTGTATATCAAGGAAAAGAAATCTTTTTTGAAAGAGAGAAAGTTTTAACAGCAAAATCAATTAATTGATAAATAAAGCAGTTCAAAAATTTATTCACAATCTATGAAGTTAGTATTATTAAAAAATTACAAATTAAAATGTTTATCAATCAAAAAAAATTTCATTCTTATGCATTAGAAATGAATTTGTGCCTTTTATAAGATAAAAAATAAATAAATTCAATGTTTTTTTGTTGTATATCAACCACAACATCCTGAACTTATTAATTAGTTGCAGTACTATGTAAAGAACCATTGGTTCGATGAGATGAACATAAAATTAATTAACCACAGAACGTTTATGGAAATATGATAATGATTTTAAATGAAATCATATCATGATTTTCTTGAAAAATATCAAGATAACTACATCGTGAGAAAGTAAAGATCATGAGAAGTTAAGTTTAAACAGAGAAAATTTTCATATTTTACATTTTTAAAGCTTAATTTTTAATGTAGTAATATTTTGGGTCGCTGAGTATATTGCATTCTGTAAGAGATAGGATGTGAATCCTAAGAGTAAAACTTAGGAAAAAGCTTACATTTTAGTTTTGGGCTGAATTTATCAATTTCAGATGAACTATTCTCAAACTATTAACTATTTTAATGATAATTTTATTGTTTTTTTATTTTCATCCAGATTAATCAATCTTTCAAAGCAAGTTGCTACTTATATAAATAAAATTATGTCTGTAAATAATTGAAATAATGTGATTTATTTTAATTTTGTTTTAAAGTTATAAATTAAATAAAGGGAGATTTGTTTTAATCCTTTTGTTTTTCATTCAACTTTTGTTCATTAATTTATTTTATTGTTATTATGGTGATGTCTCAAGAACAAAATACATTTTTCAGCTTTAAAAATGGTTCTATTTCAACTAATGAAGCAGTTAACATGATATAATCTTAGCAATACCTGTTACTTAAACTGTGTAAATATTTATCAGTGAGCTGCTCCCCACAGAGGAAAATAAATTTTTGGAATTTTCTTGTTAAAAAATAGTATGATAAAAATCAAACCTGTTCCCTTTTTTTTTAATTTATTTGTTCATGATTTACTTTCAGCAAAAATTTATCCGATGATTAAAATAAGCAGTGAATTCTAAATAACTTCTTAAGGAACCATTTTTGAAATTTATAATGAGGATCCTTTTTCTATCATGTGGGTAGTGATTTTTTATGGTTTACAACAATAATGTGTCGAAAATATCAAACAGTTTGACTAAATTGTCATTAATCAAAAAAAAAGAAAAAAATTGTTTTTTCCATCCAAAAGAAGTTTTTTCAGTATGCACTAGTAATATTGCATATCAAACTTATTGAATCGCTGAACAGAATCGTCAGATTATGCTTTCTGTCAGAATGTTAAGTTAATGAAAACAGATAAATTGAATAAACTGTTTGCTGTTTGCTGAGAATAAGTAATTTGTTCAGTAAACTGTTGTTTTATCAATATTAAATATGCTGTATTTAAGCTAACCAACAAGATTAAATAGTTCCAAAAACCAAATAGATCTTATTCTTGAAAATACTGTAAAAAACAAAAAGGTCATAAAACAGTCAAATTTTGTGACAAAATGATTCATGGTATTTGCCGGCAACAACCAAAACATCCTGCAGCCAATGCATTGAGAAAAATATTAAAATTAAACTGTTGTTTTAAGTGGAAAACCAAATTAGCAATGCCATGAAAAAACTAGTCAAGAAACATGAACAGATTAATAATTCAACATGTATTTTTTCTAACAGTTGTCTCTTTTTTTTTAACGAACAGTTAATTTTTGTTAATAACAAACAACAGAAACATCTAACTCTAATTAACAAACTGTGGATGAGTTTTAGTGAAATAATAAATTTTCAGTTGAAATAATTTTTTTTTTTTCAGGGTTCCTTCCTTTTGCAGTAAGATCTGAAATCCATAGGAAAACCTATATTCAGCTCATGTATAATATTTAATTACCACATAGTATTAATATAACGTTTTGTTTTCTTTTTTTAATTTTTTTTGTTAAATATTATAAAAAAAAGAAACTGTGAATAAGAATAAATATTAGTAATATTAATTTTTGGTTTAATTAACTAATATTGGTTTCTCATTAATAGTATGTTGAAGTTTATCTTATTCAAATTCAAAAAAGTCATCATGAGTTTTAAAACCAAATGAATGCCAAATGAATACTTAAAAAATCTATATGGGTAACTGTAAATAGTTTCATCAGCACCTTCCTTGTCCGAAACTCTATACACAGTCCAGAAATATGTACATTCACATTTACTGAGATACTGTCTTTATATTAACAACTTACAAATAGCTAATGTATACATGTGAGCTAATGTGTACAACAGAAAAGCATTTCTGTTGTGAATATACAATGAAGGGAATACAGAGCAACAGTTAATTTACATTGAAATACTCCTATGTAAGCAACTGATTGGTACAATTGTATTATAATTGAACTGCTCCCAGTTAATTTACATAATGTAATACTAAGATTGATATACTGGGTGATCATTTGAAAAGTTACTGAATTTATTATTCAACAGCTATCAGTCCCGCCATATTTCTGTTTGCAGCCATGTATTTCATTCTCAGGGGGGGGGAAACTTTTCAAAATTATTCTGAAAGGAGTGGAACCCACTTTCCTGCTATAACTCCCCCCAACTCAAAAATCTCAAATTTCAATGGGTTTAATCACATTAATTGACAACCGGACAAAATAATGAATTTTGGTGAAAAGAAAATTAAAAGCCGCCCATCTCTTCACTCAGTAGATGTGAAAAACCATTTGGGATAGTACTTTTTTTAAATTTCAGTCCAACATAAGTAACTATAAAATTACAAGATATTTCTTTTTAAACGCATTTGAAATAATCACAAAATTTCACACTAAAATGTTTTCTAAATTTTCAAGGGTTGAAAACTTATATTTTTTATAGCTTGTGACACTCATTGGAAGGCCCTTTGAATAATAAATAATTTGGTACAGGTAGAATAAAAATTTGTTTACTGATGTTGAAATTATGATTAAAAGTGTGGTTTTTTTAGGTTATGTTGGTTTACAGTATTACCGAGCCAAACCATTAGGTCTCTCCATTATTGAAAAACATATGCATTTCTCAACCCTGTAATAGTCTGATATTTAATGAATGTAAAATTCTAACTTTTCATACATTTATACGAATGTATTAACTATATTTTTAATAAAAAAAACTTCATATTTGTAAATGTAAAAATAGCCACTTCCGTCATACAAAAAAAGAAGTTAAGATTTTAGGAACGCAGAAAAATATTTTAAATAATAAGAAAGAGCCTTAGTTAAGACGCATAGTAATTTTTTTTTTTCAAATATTTAACAATTTGAAAAATACTCGTTAATTAAAAAAAAATTTAAAGGAAAAAATTATACGTACGTTTATTTACGTAACGACTAATTACAGTGCTGTACTAATATATAAAATAATTGTGTTGTATCATGTAAATTTAATCAGATATACGTACAATTTTTATTTCTTAAGCAAAAAAATCCCAATAAAAAATGTTTAAGTTTTTTATAATGTAATTAAAAAGTTGTTTTTATTATATGTCACCGTTTAAGATATTTGCAAAGATTATTTTTTAGAATAATTTTTCCTTTTTATTTTAATAAAAATACATAACCTGTTACATCACATTAATTTTTTTTTTATTTTTAGCAATTTTTAATAATTTTAACTGATGATGACACATCGTAAAAATTACATTTTTAATTAACTTTTCAAAAAGTTATTTAAATAAATAATTACCTTTAACCTGTCAAAAACAAAAAAATTGAACTTTTCTTATGATTGAACCTCGAAACGAACTCTTTTTCTGTATGACATCAACACAACCCATAGGAAGAGGAAACCAAACATTTTAAATGGAAAGGATAAAATTGTGACAAATAATTTTAAAGGATATAAAAGTTAAAAATTTAGAGGTTTTTAAACAAAAATAGCCGTTTTTTAACATTTTTACAGATAGTTTCAAAAATAGCTTACAGTATATCCCAAATAAAGGTCGAAAATATATATCCTTTGAGATAGAAGCACTTTATAAAGTCTATTTTATTTTTATTTTTTTATTTAGTGTTTCACTAGAATTATTTACTTACATATTTTTTTCTTTTCTTTTTCATTCTTTAATAAGAACAAATTTATAAACGCAACTATTTACAATAAATGTAATTATATTAGATATTATTTTCATTTATTTATTATTCTTACATGTTTGTCTTATAATTGATTGATAATTGTTTTTTAAAATTAATATTAATATCGATTTTACCACACCTCCTTTATATTCATGACTTCTATTTCAGTTAATGTTGTTATGACCAAGATTTTCCCACGATTTTCTTTTATACTTTTAGATCTTACCGAGCAGAATTTCTTGAGAAACGAAACGCAAGGATAACAGGAGATTTATGTTCTCCCCTAACTAATTGCAGAGCCTAGACAACAGTTCCTTTGTTTATCTATAGACGAAATTTTGGTTGCGTTTTCATCTTTTAGACCATACTGAAAGCTTTACTTGAGATTACCTTGGAAGACGAGCAGAGAGTGACGTTCGACTTTCTCCCGGCACGGTTCTCCTTCCGTACGTCCACTGATGGTCTGTCGGCGCGCCTTTCGGTCTAGTAGGAATGAGCCTGATGCGGTCCATTTATTGGAGGATGTAACGCACTCTCTTCACTGTGAAGAGTCGCATATGCTTAAAAAACCTCGATTATACCTTAAGCATATCTACCAATCCCGACTCTATCTATTTAACGTATATTTATATTACTATCCCAACAAAATCTATTCTTTTTTTTAAATTCGAAGAAATCATTAACGAAAAATTGAATATGCAGTACATAACAAATTTCATAATTTTACACTATGATAATTAACATTACCTGTAACGAATAAGTAATTAAAAAAAATTAATTAGGCAACATTGAAGTGGCTGTCACATCTCCAACACATGCACATTTTTTGTTTTTCGAGATCCCTAGTCCATGAAACGACAAAAAATGCAAAAAATCTATATCAAATTTTTTGACTGATAACTATACTTTCTTTCTTGCAGCATAGCCATAAAGCTATGATGCGACGAAAGTAAAAAGGAATTGTTCTTTTCGGTTAAAACGATTACATATTCAAAAACGTAGTAATAGGTTGTAAGCAAATATTGTTTTTTTTTAAGATATATAATATATTTTTACAAATAAAAAAAATTTATTAAGGAAGTTTTCTCTCGTCCAATTTTCAAATAAAAATTTTATGGAAACTCTATTCTATCAGTAGAGTTGATAATTTTCATTGTAAAATTTATTATTTTATTGGTTTTTTTTTTTTTTTTTTTTTTTTTTTTTTATATGGGCATCGACTGCTGTGGTCATTAGCCCTCGTCACATTTTAAA
>JAAAKQ030215688.1:0-11555 GCA_010016005.3 Zanna intricata | reverse complement strand
CAGCACATATTATTCGTCGATATCTCTAGTATCTCAGGTCCTTGGTAAGGACTCGATATTAGAATGATTACCAAAACGAGTCAAACACCTGGTGGACTGTGCGACTCAACATAATAATAATAATCGCAATGTGATTATTATTATTATTATCATATTGCGACAATAAAATAAACAATAAAACAATCAAGCTAAAAAATGGTTTTTAAATCAATTAAAAAAAAAGTGATTACAAAAAAAAAGTATTACTCCAAATAAAGGTGGTTATTTTTGACCGGTTTAAAATTAAACATATTACTATTTTGTGATCTATTAGATAGAATGTGCTTTAAATTTTAAATAAGTGAATTATGAATAAATGAAATTATTAAATAAAACATAATTTCAACAATACGTTATACAACATAACAGTTATTTCAATAACTGTATACGTTTAAAACTGTTAAATCCCAACTTAAAATTTTTCTTTTTTATTCCTTAGTAAACATTTCTAAGTAAGAATATTTCATTAATTTTAAAATTATTTTAAGGCTAAACTTAAAAGAAATGGAAATTTTCATTTAACGCATCAATAAAATTGAATTAGTAGAAAGCATTCCAACGTTTTAGAAAAGCAACATAATACATTGTTATTCTAATCAATAATATTAGTCGAATCGGCAGAGGGAGCGATTATGCAAATGTTAAGGTCGATACTATAGCGTTCTCTGATGGCGATATCTTGAGTGTCTACCTTTGATGACAGCAGCATGAATTACTTGATCACGGCAATTAGGTTACGGGACGTTCTGTGTACAGTAGCGCAACATTAGATTTATAACGAGATGAGTTCAGTTTGATATCCTTATGTACGCGTGTTTAGTAGGTTGTTAGTTTGCGATTATGTTAGTGTTGACGAACATTATTAAGTGATAAAGTCGTGTTTAGTTTTTTATTGTTAAATTGTTTGTTTCATTAAGAAATACTGTGTTTTGGAGTACTTTTGTAAAAAAAACTGCGTTCTCAAGAGTGATAAAAAATTAAAGGTAGTCGATTTCGTTTACTTTAAAGTTATTTATTTTTAAGATTTAAATTAATTTATAAATAAAAAAGAAGCTGGTTTATTCGTAAATGATGTTGATTGAATTTGTTTTCTTCTAATGATTTATTTAATGTTAAATATTAGAAAACACACACACACACACACACACACACACACACACACACACACACGCACACACACGCACACACACACACACACACACACACACACACACACACACATACACAAATTTTATTTTTAAATAAATGGATTCTTTTTTCTACAGAAAATTATGTAAATTAAATTACATTTTTTTAAAGAGTGTTCCAATTAATAAATTAATCATCTTTTAGAGATAAAACTATAAAACTGATGGGATTTACAATTATATAATCGACACTTTTTCATTGTAAGTCAGATTCGATTATAAAGAGACTTTCCGTGTATGGAATATTGTACAAAGACATTGTTACATTGAGTCAATGAAGCGATACTGAGCAGATCTTAATATAGTTATTGCTACTGTGTATAGCTTGTCGATTCTTGTTTTAATGACGACGCGTGATATTGTAGATAACTTAGTCACGTTTTCCATTACATCTATGTAATGGGTATCTAATGTTGTTTATCATTACCACATATTTTTCATTATTTAATGTATTTATGTTCTATTCGTTTACTGAATGATTTTTGTTACATTAAATTGTATGATGAAACGACTGTCTGCATGTTTGAAAGGTAGTCTATACTACACAGCGCTTGTAATGAACAAATCCTTGTCGCTTTTTGAATTGAATGTTACCTGCATTTCGATAGGTTTGATTTGCTGATCTGTAACAGTATATTCAGTCCATGAGAAATGGCTATGCTATATCGGAAAGTGATTTGTGTCTCATGTTAGGCCACTACGACTGTGATTTGCTATGTTACGGCACGTGAAAAACAAAACAAATAATTTAATGTATTTTCAACAATATTAGTCAATGTCGACAATGTACGATTAAAAGAATCGGTATTTTAAGCAATCAAACGCAATTGTAGAACCTGTATAAACAAAAAAAGACAAATGTTTTTTAAAAAAAATTAAAGCTAAATTTTTCAAAAATGGTTGTACATTTCCCAAAGCAGTAACGAAAAAATTGAAAATTGTTTTGTTTACTGTTAATCTACAAAGCTAATATTAAAATCTTTAATTGTCAAAATAGTGTGAATCGTTTTTGATAAAATGTATATTTTTTGCACGTAAATATATTCATTTAAAAATTAATATATTAATTTTTTCAATCTTTAGATTTTGCAAATAACCAAATTTTATTTTATTTGTTTTATTAAATGAATAAGTAAAACATACATTTTTTTTTAAGAATGAAAATTTTATAATATATCTATAAAACAATTTAATTTCTCAGACTAAGTATAAGAATCTTTTTAACCAGTATGAGACTGCTTTTAAAGCAAATATATCAGTTTAAAAAAATTAAAGCTAGAAGTAATTAATTTATAACTTTATCTACTATATTAACTTAAAACTGTATCATTTATTAAATCTTGCAAATTAATACTTGTGCATTTTCCAGCATGATGATTATTTTTTCGTTTTCCAAAATAATTTTTTCAACACTTTAATATATTTTCTTAAAAAAAATGAAACAATTATGATTTAAATTTTTTTGCGTTTCTTAATTTAGATTGCATATGTATGCCTCCTGGCTGTTTTCACAAATAAATAAAGCACTATTAATTAAAAATAAATTATTTTGCACATAATGTTCAATTTGTGCATTTACACATAATTAACTATTCAGTGGTTTTTTACTTTTTTGTATTAATTACAAGGAAGTATTCTAATCGCGAAAAATTTCGGTTTCCAGATTTAGACGGAAACAACCATTTTGACCATTCCTGAATCCATTTTAACTGGTTTCGGCGTGACGTCTGTACGTACGTATTTTGCATAACTCGAAAACGATTTGCCGTAGAATGTTGAAATTTCGGATTTAAAACTGTTGTAATAACTAGTTGTGCACCTCCCCTTTTGATTGCAATCGACTGAACCAAAAGTGTCCAAAAAAAGCCCAAAATCTCAAAAAATTTGGATTTTGGACTTTTTCTTAACAGCAGTAATAAGCCTTTATTGAGAGTTTTTTTTTAACGATATATCATAAGTTGTGCTTATTTTCATTGGTTCCAGAATTACAGCCAAATATAATTTTAATTAATGGAATATTTGGATGCTACAAGGGAAGGCACATTGGTTTGAATCAGACTTCCATCTCCTTTTTTTTTTAAATTTTTAAAAAAATTTAAATATATCCATTTATTAATAATTATTAGCCCGTGACTGTAAAAATAGTTTGCAGTAAATAATAATTCAATAACAATAAAAAAAAGACAGAAAATCAGAAATTATTAGTGAAATAAAATTTTATGGATTTTTCTGAAGCTGGAACGTATTTAAAAAATGATAATCAGTTGTATTTCCTCATTTATCATAATGTGATTTCAAATACTCAGTAGATCAGAAAAAAAATGTTTTTATAGCATTATCAGAAACATTCTTTACAACATATAACAAATAATTTTTTATATAATTATTTGTTTATGATTATATCTATATTATTTTCACTCCATAGTAACATAGAATCTAATTTGAACCCTAGAAAATTTACATTGCTGTTTGACTTGTTACCAGTATATGGTTTATTGTAATTTTAATTACAATAATCATAGCTCATAGGTTCTAGCTATAGCTTTAGCTAAATCTGGCATCATAGCTCTACAGCTATGCTGGAGAAGGAAAATATGGTAATCAGTTAAAAGATGGGACATGGGTTTCTTTTGCATTCCTCGACGTTTCATGATCCAGGGATCGAAAAAAAAAAGAAGAAAAGTAGGGGGTAATGTTTGTAGATAGGTTAAACAAAAAAAAAATCACTTAGGTCATTTAGCTCTTAATATTCTCCTTAATTAAATAAATGTTTAAATATTGCTGTATTCAAACCGTACTTTCAAAAAAAAAAAAAAAAAAAAAAATTAAGTTTCCTGTTATCAACTCTGTAATAGATTCAATAACTTCTCAGAGTTTGAACTTTATTATGGAATAACTGAAGAAAACTAAAACAATCCATTTATTAGGTTTAAAGTAGTCTCCTTACAATTATTAGAAATCTTAGCCCTTGGACCGCCTAATTAAGAAAATAAAGAATTTATGTATTCGGTAGTTCCTTTTCAAAACGCTATATAATTTAAGGGAAAGTAAAAAGCATAATGCCATTAAAGAAGTTCAGAGCTTTTTGGCCGCTTAAACCATCTGGACTTTACCTGGACTTTACCATCTGGACTTTAATAAAAATAGAAATTTTACGACATTATTATTTCTCTTTTAAAAATAGTTTTTCAATTTTTTAGGGCCTGTATAGAATTCAATGATGTCAGAGTTCAAGATCCTTTGGATATTGAAAATTGTGGTTTTCTGGCTTCCTTAAATAAAGACAGACTGGCGTATGATGATATTCAAAACGCATACTATATTTCATGATTTAATAAATATTTTAATGTGTAACAGGATCAGATGCTATAACCTCCCATGATATCTAGGCTTTTAAATTGACGAAAATTTAAATATAGCGAAATTTGAATCGTTTATTTTAAAAAGTTGTTATGCGTTAGGAAGATGATAAATCTAGCATGTTAAATAAAAAAGAAATAAAAAATACAAAAATCGAACCGTACTTTTCTACACACTTTTTTTTATTTGGAAGAGTTTAAAAAGCTTTACTGTTATTAGGGAAATTCGATCTACTTGTTCCTTTAGCGCTTTAAGCCCTTAGCCTTTCTTAATTAACTTAAAGTGATAAATTGCGATATCCAAACAGATTCTATTCTCTTGCTCCATTGTATCCAAAGCTCTATACACCCTTTAAATTAAATTAATAAAAATTGCACTGTCAGATTTTAATCGTTCTTTTCCAAGACGTGTGCCGTTTTCAAGGACAAATCGAAAAAACGATAGTGTAACTTGTCCAAATCCCATTACTTCAGTCCCATTCAATTAAAATTTTACCTATTGCAATATTTGGTCGGCTAATTTATAGTCGATAGACAAAGCCCCATGTCCCTTCAGATAATTTAAATCACTTAAAATAACTTAATTAAGTTATTCAAGATTCACTTTGTAAACATGTTTTACCATAAAGGAAACAAATTTTCAATGATACAGAGAGGATCGAGAGTCCTAGCCACCCAGGTAGACTATTCTCATTTTATTTTTCTTCCTCAGAATTCATTTTAATTAAATTCAGCAAATAAAAATTATATAAAAAAAATGGCAAATGAGTTTTTATTTTTTAAGGAAAATGTTTTAGTTCAGATGATTCCTCCTCTGGATAAGAAAATTATGTTTTATATCGATCGGTAATTTTATTCTGAGTTATGGTGATATATTATCACCATTCGGTAAAATCAGGTACACTAATATATTCTAAGATAATTTTCTTTTCTTTTTTTTTTCTTTTGGTATTCAGTCGCACAAGTTGACGGTAAAATAATTTTTAGATGTCTTCGGTATTAGTGCTTGTTTATTAAATCTTACTTTTATCTCTATCTCTTACATTCTTTTTCCTCTTCTGTTGATTTTTATTTGCTATTTTTGTCTAGATTATTTAATCCTCTCTTTTTCAGTTTAGCCTTTGGAACCACCGTAAGATATTACCTCAGAGGATGAATGAGGATGATGTGTCTGAATGTAAATGAAGTGTATGTAGTCTTGTACAATCTCAGGTCGACCGTTCGTGAGATGTGTGGTTTATTGAAACCGAACCGCCAAAGAACATCAGTATCTACGATCTAGCATTCAAATCCGTATAAGAATATCTGAATTCTTAGGATTTGAATCTTAAAACTAACTGTTGACTTCGAAAACAGATGATTTGCGATGACGAGTTCACCACTAGACTAACCCAGTGGGTCAGATGATTTGATCCATTATAAGGATTTGAAAAGGACATAACAGTTTAATTGATAATTTTAGTTGGAATTTCCCCTCCCAAAAAAGTATTTATTTTTATTCAATCCAGTTTAAAATGTACTATTCTTTCAAAAATACCAGTTATCTTATTTTCAACAATCACTTTCGAAAAATATTACACATAATCATAATAGTCATAATAATTATGCATATCATAATAGTCTCTTGTTAATTTTCTGTACCCTTTTCAATTTATATGTTAATCTTTTGCAAAAGTATATTTATAAATATCCTTTTAGATGTACACAGATATTTTTGAACCCTGAATAATTTTTTTACCAATAAATATTTAAAAAAAAAAAATTATTCTATAATATTTCGACTTTGTTTTTTCTTGTTTCAAATCTATTTTTTTAAAAAATATAATATTTTGTTCAAAATATTTAACTTATTTACATAATTTACTTTTTTTTATAGATTTGATTAAGATTAATCCCTTTTTTTCTAGAAATCAGATTCTGAACTTTAAAATTACAATAATTGTCATAAAAAATATGAAAATAATCACTGAAAAAATAAGATAAGTGTTTTCTTATTAGGTATTTCTGATTGTTAATTATATTTTTATATAAATTTCTCTGTTATTGATCCTGAGAAAAGTTTTACGGTCTATTCTGTCTTTACTAACCAATTGTCAATTTTATTAACCATGCAGAACATGCAAATCGCCTAATGCTGTACCTCATATCCCCTTCTATTTCAAAAATAAGTAATTATTAAAATAAATTTGCTTTTTTGTATTGTAGGTTGTTCTGAAAATTAATTTTACATAATCGGAGTATGACTTATTACAGTGGTCTTCATTTGTCAAAAATAGAATAACTCTCTTTAAATATCAATTATTTTTTAACGATTAAGTAATTTTTAAAATTAAGTTTCTTCAAAAATTTTATTTGTATTTATCATTTCAAATCTTAAATTACGAATAATTATTATCTCATAAAATAAATATTATCATATTAGATTTTAGTATATTGTTAACATTAATTATTCGACGCCTAATATATTCTAATTATGAAATTATTACGATAAAAATTTGGCAATAAAAAACATTAAACCGCTGTTATCCTACTAATTCAAATTCACCTAGTGAAACATTTATTTCACTTAAAAGTGGTGACCTTAATTAATTGATCCGATTACAGAGCCTTGAAATCCTTTTTCTTTTACTAATTCAGATACTAAACACAAACATTGTTCGTTCTAAATCTTGCTTGTACATAAAATACACTGAAAATCGTATAGTAACACACATACACACACGGATATATATATATATATACACGTCCATATAAATGTGTGCAATTTAATTTAGCTTTTATTACCAAAGTTAATTAATTTGTACTCTTTTTATTTTTTAATTAACGGTTATTCGTTTTAACCTAATTATTAGGTATTTATTAAGCTTTGGTTTAATATACTTTAATACTAATTTAACGAAAGATTAATAGTTACGTCGAGCAGTTAAATGTTACATTTGTTTTATGTTCGTAATCTCATGCCTTTAATTAGTCGTTTAAATAAAACTGATTAGTTGTATAATATACTTTAGTTAATTTATGATATTTTTAATAAATTATTTGTAACAGAAGTGAATCTAAAGAAACCAATACTGCAACGGGAAAATACTTCAATAAACAATCAATAGGCTTACGACTACATATATTTTTTATTTATAGAAATAAAGATAAATGTTACAAAAGGTTTCCGTTCTCAGTACAGTTTAAAGTTATGAGAAAATTAATCTTTGAATTATCTTTTACTTCCATTAATAATTTTTGTCTTTTAAATTAATTTTTAGTTTAAAATCCTATTACATTCTTTATTAGAATTTATACTGCGTTAAACAAACAGTAAGCCTAATGATAGTTCGGAAGATAGTTTTTTTTTGTAGTTTCAAACTATCACGTTTTATTCTATATTAAATAAACTTAAGTATAAAGAATTTCAGACTATTATTTATTATCTTCTATAACTTTCAAATGAAGTAATTTTAACTCAAACTAGGGATTTCAAGCAATAGAGATTAGTAACGGGCATTACGATGATGAGGTTAATACGTAGTATTAAAAACTGAGACTAAGGGACTATAAAAATCATAATAAAACGCATCTTTTCATCATTATTAAATGAATAATTATTTTTCTTACATATGTTCATATATAAGTTATAATTATATCTCTTAGACTTCTTCACAAAGTCACAAAGATTTTTTAGGATTAAAAACCAGATTATCAATTACGTACAAAATCATACAGAACAATAATTAGAAAATTCTAAATATTATGGTAATTTATATTTACGAACGCATTATCGTTGAAGAAAATACAACGAATTATTTTTAGCTGTTTATTTCTGAAAATAAGGTAGAAAATAAAGATGGAGAATGGGAGAATGTTAAAAAGGAAATTCTTAAATCAGCAAAAGCGAACTTAGGCAGAACAAAGAGAACTGGTAGAAAACCTTGTATATCAGAAGATATATTGCTCTGATATACAAGGTGATGTACACTGATGGATGAACGTAGAAAGTAGAACAATGCTAGTGATGAAGATAGTAAAAGGAACTATCGACAGTTAAGAAAAACTATAAACAGGAAGTGAAAATTAGCGAAAGAAGAGTAGATTAAAGAAAAGTAGATTAAAGATTAAAGAAGAAGAGTGGAAGTTGAAAGAGAAATGAATTTTGCGATATATAAATTAAAATCTAATGTGTTAAATAAAAATGATACACCGATTTATAATACGAAAGAAAAGGTCGATAGATGGGTGGGTTATACGGAGAAAATGAATTAAAAACTGATTTTACAGAGGAAGAAGAGGAATTTGAAGAGGATGAAAAGGGAAATACAATACTGAGATCTGAATTTAATTGAGCTTTAAAAGATCTGAATGGCAGAAAGGCTTCTGGGATAGTCGGGATACCAGCAGAATTACTGCGCAGTGCAGGCGAAGAAGCGATAGATAGATTATACAAACTAGTGTGTAATATTTATGAAAAAGAGGAAGTTTCATCGGACTTTAAAAAGAGTGTTATTGTCATGATTTCAAAGAAAGCAGGAGCAGATAAATGTGAAGAATACAGAACAGTTAGCTTAACTACTAATGTGTCAAAAATCTTAACTAGAATCCTGTACAGAAGAATTGAGAGAAGAGTGGTAGAAGTGTTAGGAGAAGACCAATTTGGTTTCAAGAAAAGTATAGGAACAAGAGAAGCAATTTAACACTCAGATTAATAGTAGAAGGAAGATTAAGGAAAAACAAACCAACATACATGGCATTTATAGACTAAGAAAGGCATTTGATAACGTATACTAGAATACAATGTTCAGAATTTAAAAAAATGTATGGTTCAAATATAGAGATAGAAAACAATTGCTAAAATTTATAGGAATCAAACTGCAACAGTGGTAATCGAAGAACATAAAAAAGAAGCGGTAATAAAAAGTGGAGTCTGACAAGGATGTTCCCTATCCCCATTACTTTTTAATCTTTACATACAACTAGCAGTTAATGAAGTTAACAATTTAGATTCGAAGTAACAGTGCAAGGTGAAAAGATAAAGATGGTACGATTTGTTGATGATATAGTAATTCTAGTAGAGGGTAAGAAAGATTTAGAAGAAACACTGAATGGCACGGATGAAGTCCTACGCAACAACTACCGCATGAAAATAAACAACAACAAAACGAAAGTAATGAAATGTAGTAGAAATAATGTAGATTGATCACTGAATGCTGTTACCATATGCCTATCTTTATTATTTTAGAAGATTGACATTAACTTATGTGACAATAATTGTTAAAAATGAAGTTGACTTATTTCAGGTTTATTTGCATGGCCAAACATTTGGTCGTACTATTTATATGTAAATAAATTCTACATAAAAAATACATTAAGGCAAAAATTCTATTCTTTTATTTTCTTACGAATGAAACAAATATTTATTTAAAAATAAATGATAATTAGATAATTCACGCATACTAAGTTTTATTTACTACATAATTTTTGTATGAATTACGGAATTAATTTAAGGATACCTTCTTTATTAATGCTAACATTATTAATATTAATATTATGTCTGAATAAACACAAATATGGAGTATAATCCAGTAAACTGAAACGAAATGAGTGTTTTTGCTTTGTGTTTAATATAAGTATTTAGAATTACTACTTTTTTTACATACTGACTTGAATTTTACTACTTTTGAGTATCATATAAAGAGCTTATAAATTATACTTTAATATCTAGTTGTAATATCAGAAGTTATATTGAAGTATCTTGCATTGTTAATTTCTGCGAGTACGTTCTGTTAATTCGGTTCGCTGTTTTAAGTGGTATTTTAATAATAAAATAAAGGCAAAGATTCAAGGATTTAAGCAGTAATATAAGCCGTTTTGGACATATCTTCTTACCAGATCAATGACCCATTTTCCTTTTTATTTTTCATAATATGGTTCTCTGAAATGAGAAAGCTTGTTTCTTCTTCTATTCTTTTCTAGAATAGAATAAATACATCGAGTTTAATGGGTATTAATTTATTAATAATATATATATTTCATATAAATAAATGTATTCAAGGTACATTTTTCTCTTGGAAACGTATATTTAAATACGTATTACTTTCATTTCCTTTTAAGCGCTGAAATAACGAAAATTATAGACGAGTTTCAAAAAAAGGGCATTGCATTTATTATTATACTTAAAAGGAAAAATAATGGTTTACTTAATAATTTAAAAAATATGTTCAAGTTACCAGTAATAAAAAAAAATCTTAAATTTGCTACCTTAATGATTCTTCTATTTACAAACTGCTGTTTTATGCTGAGGGAGATAAATAATTCGATACCGCCCAAAACTCAGTCAGTAAGTAAAATTACTGATACCTTAGCCAATCAAAATCTACCATCAATATTATCTATCGATTAGTGGCTAATAGTTAAAGAACATATTAAACTTCTGTTGTGTCCTTTCCACTTTCATTAGTCGGTTAAAAAAACATATACGTCATTGTTTAATAGGAAATTATTAATCGTAATCGTAAAAAAAAGAGTATAATAAAATACAATTTTTACATAGAATATCCATAACGTTTCATAATTTTAAACGTACTCGTATAAAAAATAAATAAACTGATTCTGTACAACTTAATTAAAAAAAACAATTACTAAACAACCTTTCTATTTTTTAAATGTAACATGAAGATATTTTTTAAAAGCCTCATGTAGATCGATAACACGAAAATTCTACTTGTTTCGGTGTTGATGTAAACGAACGCCCTACTCGGCCATTGACGGATTGTATCTTTCAGTTCACTAAAAATGGTTAGCGTAGCATACCAGGATATTATTAAATTATACACATAATGTTAACGTTGTACATACTTGTAATACGAACATAAATATGAGTAGAATTAAATTAATATAGGGTGTACCAAAACTGCACGGCAATCTCTCGGAAACGGATTCTACATCTAAAAATAAGAAAAAAGTTTCCAATAAACATATGCCT
>JAAAKQ030215677.1:0-11555 GCA_010016005.3 Zanna intricata | reverse complement strand
GTTTTCAGGCATATGTTTATTGGAAACATTTTTCTTATTTTTAGATATAGAATCCGTTTCCGAGAGATTGCCGTGCAATTTTGATACACCCTATATATATGTATAATACCAAAGTCTTCGTCAAAGCAGAATGTAAAATTTATGGAATTTTTTATAAAATATAATTAAAAAATTCAATTAATTCCATATTAATAAAAATAAAACCTTAATCAAACTCTCAATGTTGGACATACGACAGAATTACCATCATATCATTTGCTAGGATCGATAAATAACGATTATATTATAACCTACAAAAATAAATAAATAATGTAAAAAACCGAAGGCAAAAAATTATTTAGGAAATAAAAATTATTTAACAGTAAAACGCAAATAGTTAAATCATAATATTTAATGGAAATAGAATTATAACAATTTTAATACTGGTGTAATACAATCCTTTACCGAGTTCTATGGAGCAAAATTATACCGTTTCAGCCCTTTCATTTAATAAGCCGAAGGTTCCGGCTTAGAAACTCGGTCAAGCTTGGAATTATTCATGCTACAAACTCAACAGATTCATATCCTTACCATTTCTGGCATGAACATAAACTTTAAAAAAATAAAACAAAGTAAATATATATTTAGTGCTGCATTTAAAATTTACAGATAATTAGCTTCTGTAATCAATTATTCCTGCAGAAAAATACGAACATAAAGAAAGTAATCACGATATTGATAATAGCATTACCATGAATAAAACAGTTTTTATTATACATTACATAAATATGTTAATTTATGTACTATTTATAATTTAATAATTCTGTAATACACAATTTACATGCTAAGTATCTGTTGATAAATATGTAATATATTAACGAGAATTTATGTGGTATAAAATTGTATTTTACTGCCTTTCATTATAAAATAATGATAACATCACTGCTTACATCGTATTCTCTCTCTTCTTCTGTTTAGCCTCCAGAACCACAGTAAAGTACTACTTCAGAGGATGACTGAGTGATGATATTTATGAATGTAAATGAAATGTTGTCTTGTACAATCTCAGATCAACAATTCCTGAGATATGTGGTTAAACCAACTACACAAGAACACCGGTGTTCACGATCTAGAATTCAAATACGTATAAAATTAATTGCCTTTTCTAGGATTTGAGCCTTAGAACACTCACTTTGAAATCAACTGATTTGCGAAGACGAGTTCATCAGTAGACCAACTCGGTGGATTTACATCTTATTTTGTTTTAGCAAAGTGCTTGTTATAAACATATAGGCAAATCAAAAGAATTTTGTTTTTAACAACTATAGTAAATGAAAGATAACAAACTTATTCTTAGTTTTTATTGGAGGTAGTATGCGAAAATAATTTTAAAATAAAAATAATTAAATTAATTTTTTTAATAATTCTTTCAACAAATTTTTGTTCCATATTCGTTTAATAAGAAATTATTTCAATAACTGAGCGTACTAAATGCAATTAAATATTAGTATTAACATTAAAGTGTTATACAATAATTGACAAAATACGCAATAAAACGGATAGCTAAAATTTCAATTGTTAAATAAACGTCATCCCTAGCTGTATAGGAATTAATACAAATTAATATAAAAATAAAAAGGAAAAAAAAATACTGGAATAAACAAAAAACTAGTCTTACTTATTTTAATAAATTGTTCTTGAATATGTAATAAATAAAAACCGAATATAAAAAATAAAACACAAAAAATAAAAAAATAAAAAATATTAAAAAATTAAAAATAAAAGTTACTATTCATGAGGAAAAAAAAATTCTAACATATGATCCAGGGAACAAAATTGTCACCTGGATCGACCAGTACTTAATTGTTAGTATTTAATTCTAACCATTTATGAGTGTGCTTTCCCTGAATTCACAAATTTTTATTTCAAACTGTTAGATTTTGAAGGTACTTTTTAACAACCATAAAAGTATTTCCTTAAAAAATCCTGTCAGAAAGCAGTTAAATTAAATTTATTCCTAAGAAAACAATAACGTAATATAAAATAACTTAAAAGTATCGTTTTATCCTATTTCTTCCCTTTCTTGTCGGATATTGCAACTAGTTTCTAATAAAAAAATTTAAAAACAGACTTATGTGTGAGTATATGAACATATATCACCTGCTTATAGATGTAAATAAGATAAACTACACATCCTGTAAATCGATTCAAGGAGAACACTCCTCCTCCCTCAAATTTATAATTAGGTCATGAGATGAGTAGATGACCTTCGCTAACGGAAAACTCATTTAGATACGCCTGGACAAAATTGATCTCTCTTTTGATCGTTGCTTGAGATAAACTCAACCAAAAAGAAGTGGTGTTTGTTTAAAAGCTGCAAACAGTTATGCAATTTATTTGTTATGTTCATTTAACCTAAATACTCCTTTTTTTATCATCTTTGTTATTATTATTATTATCTTCTTTTTTTAATTTCGTTCTATTAATAAATTTTTGTATTGTAATTAATTTTTCATCCCATCATCAAATGGAATTTTAATCGATTAAATTTCTAACTCAACGAATCAATTTTTGTTTCGGATAGACCTCTAAAAATAAAACTTCATTGACGAGTACCAGAATTATAATAGTAATCAACAATGACACTTGGTATTACGCAAATTCATAGTTAAGATACGTACGATTTATTTATGTTCTCACATAAAACGATGTAATATAGAGAGCTCTTTATAATCACTTTTTCTTACAAGGTTTTTCTGTCTTCGGGACGAAGAAACAACTGACTAATTACTTTTTACGGAAGGCGATTGGAATGGATAACCGAAAATTCATTATACCCGTTTTTTTTTTTTTGGTTTTTTTTTACTGAATACTTTAGATAATTATTGTACGATTACAGTGATATTACAATTGACAATAAAAAAAAAATGATTACAGAATAAATTGCAATCAAATAAATTGATAACATTAATCCGATTGAATTAAAACCTTACAGATATTACATTTCTTGATTATATGTTGAGAAATACAGTGGCAGTATAATAATCTAAGAGAATCAAGGGTTCTTGCAGTAGATAGCTTTGATGAAGGGAGGTTATGGAGGGGTAATGTGTTGTAGGAGAAAGAGGAACAGTCCTAAAAGGAGAGGAAAGCGGTAAGGAGTAAGAGGATGAGTTAGTTGATGACCAGCGGAGTGTGAAATGTGGAGTAGAGACTGAAGTCCCATTATCGGCTTCATCCCCTTGCTACCTGAAAGCTGACGTCAGAGCTAGCCCCATCATACACACAATTCCAACAGGAACACAATCTCGAACACAGGCGTCTTAATGTGCTCGTACACATATATAAAGCACACGACAATAATAATAACAATGTTTCAAGTGCATTAGAAGCAATTCGTAAGGGAAAATTACATCATATGTAATAACAGCAATTGTAACTAATTCAGTTTCAATATATTACAAAGTCTCAAGTATTGCTACATGCTTTCCGTAACTCATATTATAATATAGTAGTTTATCGTTCTTTGCATCATAATTATAATAACCAGAAAATTCAAGAACAGTTTTACGATAAACCAAAGGGATGTTCTATTCACCAGTTAGAATTGTTATCGTGTAACATCATACACACTTCCCCACTATTCAAATTAATATTTATCCGGTAAAGTTACCCATATATATTTTAAAACAAATACAGTGAAGTCTTCAAAATGTTTAATTTTATATTTGTAAAACCTCTAGTATATTTCTAAAGATATAACAATATAAACGATGGCTTACCATCGTTAGTAACTAATTTTTAACTAAGTCAGTCGTCACTCTTCTGTTATTATATTACTAGGATTGAAATCCAGAGGTGCATCGTCATTCTACTTCACCTTAATAATTCACCAATTTTTAAATACTATTTTAAATCTCAAGACTTTTCTCTATTTGTTATATTTATTTTTTTTTATACAGATATATAATTTCCAATCCAAAATTAATGTTCGCCCACAGTACCTTAATTCCATTAATTTTTTCTTTCTTGTACGAAGTAAAGTAAATATTGTGATAATGAAAAGTTTCAGTTTTCAGATTTCGGAAATATCCTTCAGACCATCTCTGAATCCTTTTTGATTAGTTTCGGCGTGACGCGTATATAAGTAAATATGTATCTTGCATAACTCATAAACGATTAGCCGTAGGATGTTGAAATTTTGGATTTAGGACTGTTGTAATATACTGGTATAGTTGTGTACCTCCCATTTTGATTGCAATCGACTTAATAAAAAGTGTTTAAAAAGCCCAAAATCCCCAAAAAATTTGATTTTCGAATTTTTAACTGCAGTAATAAGCCCTCATACATAATAAATAAAATAAAACATTAATTAAAGAAATTTTTGGATTTTACAAGGGAATGAATATCGGTTGGAATTAGTCTTAATCTCCTTTTTTATATTTTAATTTTAATTTATTTATTAATAATTATTAACAAAATAATTGGTATAGAAAAATATATAATAAATAAATATTTATTTATATAATAATTATTTTTTTTATTGTTATTCAATAATTACAATAAAAAAAAGACAAAAAAATCAGAAAATATTAGTGAAATAAAATTTTATGGACTTTTAAAAATGGTATATGTAATTTCTTAGGTATTATTACATATATCTATATGTAACATATTTGTGAAACATCAGATTATTTAATATTAATTGAAAATTATAATTTAGAATCGTATTATTTTTCGATTTTTGTATAAGTTTTTTTTCATATGGTGTCAACATCAAATTTTTTTGATTCAAATTCTTTTTGTTTGTTTTTTTACATACATTCTTCTCTGGTTATCACCCATTTTTGTAACTTTATTATTATGATATATATCACTATTATTAAATAATAATAATAATAATAATCATTATTATTATTAATAATTATTGTAACTTTATATTAATGCGAGAATATAGAGGGTGATTCAGAAGGATAGGGCAATACTTTGACAACTCATTCTAGAGGCTAAAAAAAATAAGAAAAAATTTCATATAAACATAGGTCCGAAAACGCTTCGTTAGCGAGTTATACAGGGTCAAAGATTTCGCCCGATTTTCAGTTCCTCCAGGTAAAATAAGGCTTTTTGAAATTCTGGAAAGGTCAATTAAGGGGAAAATTCAATTGTTTCTTATGGTTTTTGAACTCGGAAATTGAAAAAAGTAGGTCCCAGAACTGTATCTCTCTTAGTTTCTAAGATATCCAATGTAAAACGCCAAATTAGGGTCAAAAAACACATTTTTTTACGTTTGACGTACTATAACATTGTTAAACTGGCAATACATCATACATTTTTTAAACATAAATTGTAGAGAATTTAATTACAAAAGATAAATAATGTACATCATTATAGGGTTCTTTGATGGTTGAATTTCAAATAACCACACTTCTCGGGAGTGGTTGACCTGAGATTGTACAAGACTACAGTTTATTCCCATTCATACATATCATCCTCATTCATCCTCTGAAGTAATACCTTACGGTAGTTCTGGAGGCTAAACAAAAAAAGATAAAGGTGGATATCGATACGAGAGGTAGAACATAAAGGAGAGAGGTGGAAATAACGATGGAACATATATAATTGAATGCATCAGTATACGTTTCATGAAAAAATCATAAAACGGAAATATGAAAAAAATAAATCACTATAAATATATGTTTATGAAATTTAAAAAAGATAACTACATTTTTTAATATTTTTATAAATATATAATAATATAATATAATAAAGTATAATATGATATAATAATAATATATATTATTTATTAAATCAAAACCCCTGTTATTTAAATAGTAATTTTTTTATTATTTTTTAAATACACGTATATCTTACATATGCAAAATTTTGTCTGTTTTTAAATCACGCGAGAACCGATCAACTGATTGCTTTCAAATTTTCAAAATACATTCGTGTAATTCCAAGAAAAGTTTGATTTTTGTCATACCCTGAATGGTCATATCTCTCTTAGAGATTAAGATATTAAAAATAATTCATTAAACATTAAAAAATTAATCCTTTTACTCTATATTTACCACCGTGGCAACAGAAATACAATGAAGTGAAATGACTAATAATCGGTAAAATATTTAATATTCTCACAACCATGAGCATAATGAACGCACCCATTGCGTCCAAACTAAACAGTCAGACGATTGAAGCAAGCCCTGACTGGCTAGTTATTTTATAGTCATATGATTTAATTCTTATATAGTATTTTTATATGTTTTTGAATAAGCCAAAAGATATTTCTGATATCAAATTATAATTTTCAAAACGAAAGAATAAACCAACAGTTATTGCTTTACTACTAATTATTTGGAGGAAAAAATTTTCAGCAAACATGGAAAATATTACTTCCATTTGTACACATACGCAATAGGTGCAAATTGAAATTTATTGTGTATAACACACGAAATAATTATGTTAATAGGTTTACTTAAACCTCTTTACAGTAGTCAGTTATATTTTGAAATCAAATGAAAAAATAATAATATATACGTGTAATATAGTAATAGAGTGTTTTTATAGATAGTGGTTAATAAAATATGATAACTCTTAAATAACTTTTTTCGAGATAGGATCATTTAGCAAATACCATGAATTTGTCAGTATGAAATTACTACTTGAAGTGTAAGAGGCAACTTTTTTAAATATTAAATGGCCCCCATCTTGAAGTAATTAAATAGCCGCCATCATTATCCGAATTAAAACTTATGTATCGCAAACCTATCCTTTACATTTAATTTATTTGAGTTGGTTCTGTCTGGGCGCTTGGGAAGGGGTAATCTCATATCAAAAAATTTGAGGAATAAGAATATGTTCAATTCTTTTTCTGTGTTCAGTTGTACAAAACTTATTTAAGAGTTGTCATACTTTGTTAAAATGCAGTATATCGTTGAGAACGATGTTTATAAGATAAATATTAAATTTTTTACGTTTTATTAAATACACATCTATAACCAACAGAACACTAAATCTATATCATTAAATGTACTACTACAATAATATAATTTTTATTTGTTTTGTTTACTAATAATGGTGCATACAATTAATTTTGTTATTGCCAATTAAAACCAGTTGAAATAAAAGCCTAATTATTTAAATAAAGCTTAATTAAATAAATTAATAAAATTAATAAATTAATAAATAAAGCTTGATTATTTACTTTTATTTAAACGACGACAGATTTTTAAAGTAATTAATTAAAATATAATCTAGCAGAGTAGAATTAAAATATATCAAATAAATAGAAATTTTATAAACTTCATATTAAAATGATTATTTGACATAGTTCTGTTATTTACAAAGTATTTTTAGAATAATTCATACATTATTAAGTGTAAATAAATAGTAGACTGTTCCATATATATTTAAAAGAATTTAAACTTTAGATTTTAATTAAACAATCATTCCTAAACTTTATAAAATAAATCTAATTAATTTTTTCATTTTTCCGATAAAATTCCTTTTTAAATATTTTAAAAATAAATAATAAAACGTTTATTAAAGTTAATTGGCAACTAAAAGGTGTAAAAACAAAATAAAATGTTGAAACAATACATTTACATGCAAAAATGCGGCAAGAAACTTTCCAACATTTATATAATGAAACCCCAATCCAAGGTGATAATAAAGGTGATATTATTTAGGGGATAATAAAAAATTTGTTTTTCTTCTTATAACTTAACTTCCAATTAAATACTTGCTTTTCAATATTGATTTTTTTTTTAATTATAAAAGTTTTTAATTTAAAAAAAAATTTTTGACTATTTGAAAGAAAAATAGTAAACGAAAAAAAAGGAAAAAGCGTAACTGTTTAATTAATACCGCAGCTATAACGCCTTATTTAGAAAAATATGATTTTAATTTAGTAATTTGAAGCAGTCAAATATTATATAAATAACACCTTCATTATAAAATAATAATGAATTTACTTACTAAGACTATAATATTAGAAACAAAGGGCATATAGAAGTTAAATTTCCGATTATATGAACCCTTTCAGATATAGTTCCCTTCAATAGAACTCAATCCAACTTCTAATTTAAAAATAAATATATGTTTTAATTTAAACGATTGTAGAGTTTGTTATGTAGCCAAATTCAGGACAAAACATTTGTACATTCAGAGATTTGTACCACGATTTACAATATTTTTGGATTCAGAAGACGTAGAGGAACATAAATTCCTTGAAGAACGTTTTAAAAATACCTTTTAGTTTTTAAATTACAACAGCCATCACAGTAGATATGGCATATTAACTAAAAGGTTATAACACAGAAAAACTTCATTTTCTAAAGTATGTAGTGAAATGAGAAAATTAAAATCTCAATTAAAATAAAAAAACTTTTAGTAAAAATATGAATAAAAGGACTACGTTGTGATATCTAGATAAATATCTTAGAAAATGTATACACATAAAATTTAACTAAAACATGATGTTACATAAAACAGAAACAGATTCTGAGAATTTCAGATTTAAAAAGAACAGAAGCGCCAGAAATATGATATGGAAAATTGGATAGATTACAAGTGGTATGAAGTGGTAAGATTACAACATAGATGAAGACTACAGAATAATTAATTAAAGAAATGATGAGAAAGAAAATTAACTGGACTGAGCAATGAATAAAAGATAAATGAACACACTAAGCGAGGTTCTGGGAGGTTTGATTTACGAAAGGAGTGGAAGAGGATTCACCTAATTTAAAGACATCAAGTTGGAAGGGAAATACAAAAGTTTAACATATGATCGTTGACATGGAAGCTGATCGATTTACTGAAACTGCCAGACGACAGAACTCTTATAATGATTATCTTATTTAATGAATGAATAACTGTGCATTCTTGCAGTAGAAGAATATTTGAAAATAATTTATTTTTTAAAACTCATTTTTTATCGATTTTTAAAAAGTATGTATATATTTTTTTTAAACAATTCGAGTTTTCTCGAATTAATTTAAAAAAATAAGTTGAGTTTAAAAATAAAACAATTTATTTTTAAATATTATTCCACTGAAAGGATACATAATTATTAATTCATTAAATAAAATATTTACTTATATATATATATATATACATCATAAATTTTTTATTCAATTATTTTACTTCATCTTATTTTCATTGCCATAGTGAAAGGAATATAAAATTTCACATTTTATATAAGAAATATTATTTTGATAGAGAAAAAAAAAAATTATTAACACTAATTGAAATAGAGATTATTTGTTTATTCGTTTTTTATATCGTAAGAAGATATATATATATATGCATATAAAACTTTAATAAAAGTTTTATTTGAAGTTAAACATGGTATTAAAAATAGCCTGAAGTTGTTAAAAAGATAAAATAAATTAGTTACAAAATTAAAAAAAAAATTAATATTCAATGATGAAAATATTAAAGTGGTTTAAAGTAAACATTAAATGAAAAAAAAAAGAACAAAAATAAAATACTCTAACACCAAATTTTTTTTATCCGTAGATGAAACTACGTAGAAGAAATTAATTAAAATTTTTCTTCATATCACAAATCGTTTTGTTTAGTAATTGGCAACAAAAACGCTCACCCAAGTTTATATTTAATTTACCTATCACTTTACCATACAAGAATAAGTTTCCATTCAATCTTATTTTACTTTACTCCTACCAGCCTCTCACTTTCCCTTAAGCACACATGCAGGCGTCTTTATTTCTTTTGAGCTCTGTCTTTTACTTATAACAGCCAGTTTATTACAGGTCTCATGATAAAGACTGTTTTCAAAGCAAATATCCGCTGAACGTTCGATGTTCTTTATTTCTTTCCCTCAAAGCACAGTGTTCGAGACGATGTTTTCTTTTACCTTATCCATAAGTTTGCACACATACACACACGTAAGTAACATTTTATAAGACATTTATGAAGTCAAAATACTTTAAACAGGATATAACGTACATTCTTTAAAACATAAAAAAGTTGAAAACCTTAATAAAATTTCAGGGTTTAAGTTTTAAAAACCTTCTATACTGCATTTCATTACGACAGAGAAAACCAAACTTTCCTGGCGTAAGATTTTCCTCAACAAGAATTTTGGTTGTTCAAAATTAATGAAATAAATAATTATAAATTATAAAAAAAAAAGTCAATCTCACATCGGAAATCAAACACTTAAAGTAATTGTATTTAAATACTAGCCAGTCACCGCTTGCTTCGCTCGCCTGACCATCTAGGAAGAAGGTTCCACCCTCTCGCTTCCGATGCATTTATTATTCTCACGGTTGCGAGAAACTTTCGCATTTATATGCTCGTTCAACCTCTTTACTCTTTGGTTTCGTGTTATCGTGAAACCCGGCTACGTTTAGCGGCACTTGACCATCATCCTGGATTATTTGATCTCTTCTTACAGGGTACAAACGATATGATTGAAAAAACTAGATGGAAGGAAGAAGAAGAAATATGAATAATGAAGGGGGCTTTTGTAGAAAAAATCAACGTGAAGAAAAACGACGAGGAGGAAGTACAGATTTTAAAATACTAGAAAAAAATAGAATAATAAAGACAGAATACCAGTAACTAGAGTTGTGAGAGTATTAAATAATTAACAGATATTCACTGAAGAAAAATGAATTAGTAATTTTACTACGGTGTATTTATGTTGCCATGGTGACAGAGATATAATGGAAGGATTAATATTTGTTCTTTAATGAATATCTTATATTCACTACTTCAACCCCAAAGCGGTTAGGGTCTCGGTGTATGACTTCAAACCTTTTCTGGCACACCACAAATGTGGTGTATGGTAACACTGGAAGCCGGTGTTGTTTAGTGGTTGGATTTCAATAAACCACACATCTCAGTAATGGTCGATCTGAGACTGTATAAGACCTCACTTCATTTATATTCATATATATCATCCTCATTTATCCTCTTAAGTAATACCTTACCGTGATTCTAGAGATTAAACAGAAGAAGAAAAAGGAGAGGTTAAAGATCATGATCATTAAACCCTGACTTAAATACATCATGCGTAAATTACAGGCTGTCCCCGAAAATATGTATTATTAGAAGAAACTATATAATGTTTTTTTCACACTGGACAAAAATTTTTAATTTTGATTAAAACAAAATGTATTTTTGGTTCATGTAAGTTAAATTTCACACGTGGTTTTACTTAAAAAAAAACTAAATATAAAAACAGATTTGATAAATAAATCATTTACGAATCACGAAGAATTTTATGAGAGTAGTATATTATAAAAATCTTTAAAATTTCTCTAATTTATGATTCTAAACCATAAGGAAATGAAATAGATAACCGAAGATTATCTATTAAAGGTTATAAAATAAAAATTCATGCGTATCGACATTGTAAAAGAAATAAGTAAAATATTTTTTTTGTAACTGTATTGTTTTTTTTTTTTTCTTGTTTTATATGGGCATCGACTGCTGTGGTCATTAGCCCTCGTCACATTTTTAAATTATTCAATAATCACCGTAAGGCTCGTCATATGTTAGGGTGTAAAGGGCCCTAACATGTCTTTAAAATAACACAGAAAAAC
>JAAAKQ030215665.1:0-22530 GCA_010016005.3 Zanna intricata | reverse complement strand
TTAATTATATATTATATTAATTTAATGATTATAGCTACTATTTTAAAAAGATTGAGTAAGTTAATAATAATATAAATCCAATAATAAACTATATGATAGGTAAAAGTACACAATATTACAATGGAGACGAAGGGGTATTCGAAAAAAAATCCTATTAAAAGTAACTACAACGAAGAGGAATTTTTAATAGACTCATTTTCTTGCTTGTCAAATATTCGTACAAAAAAACCTTGTGTAGATGCTACATCGCCTGCACTCGTGCGAATCTTCGTTTCATGTACTTAATTCAATAGCTGTATCGGATTACGTCATAGATGTACACGCAAGCCAAGGCTAGTTCAATAACAATTTAGGTCTTCGACTAGCAACCGACTCGAGAATCGCAATTTCATTCGAAGTAAAATAGGTAAATTTATCCCTCTGTTAAAATAACTCGAATATAATTTTTTTAATAAACAAAAACCAGAAGTTCGGTCAGGATGCTAGCAGGTAATCCACGTATTAGTAATTCGTGCTCTAAATCGCACGATTCACGTCTTAGTCTGCCGATGATGTAAAGCAATATTAGGAATATTTAATGACCGATCGATAATATACGAGTGAAGAGGAATCTGAAAAGAGAAAACTTAATTTTCTAGTTAAAATAGCATTAAGAATAATTTAAGATAATCTCTGTTGATTGTAGAGCAAGCAAACGGTGACGATAAGAATTATAAAAGAAGGTCGAATACTAGAATGTTGGAGACAAAAAATTAAACGAATAAGAGATCATATCTCGGAAAACAAAAAGGAATGCAGGATCCCTATTAATCCAATGCTTGACGGAAAAGTAGCGATTTACAAAAATTAAGTTGAATTTTTATTATTTACTGTTTTTTAAATCCTTTCTTTTTTGTTACAATACCACAAATGTTGACTATGTATAAAGAGCGAACGATAAAGAAAAGAATAAAAAAAAGGTGCAATTGCAACAAGAAAGGCCGAGCGAGTACGTCTGGAGCCCGTGTATCATTACTAGAAGGACCGCTGCCAACCACCGGCAAAGAGCTAGAGCTAGCGCTAGCGCCAACTTTCTCTCTACTCACCTCCTCCCAAGAAACGAGCAAGCGCTTTCGCGCGCGCACGTACCACACGGTCGACTTGCCCGCCAAAACCCATCCATTATATCCTTGCTAAGAGAGAACTGACTAACCGACCGGAAAACGTTACCTCTGGACACTCCCAAAGCGCTCGCTGTACTGACCTTACTAAAAACATTTAACGAACGGCAACTAGTATACACATACTGGACACACGCACACACCCCATTGTTTCGCCGGCTCATGATTCTCCCACGATATTAACGACACTCGTATATAAATGCGAACTAACTATCGTAATAAAACAACGCTGCTACCGAATAAACACATTTGATCAGCAAATATAATTAAGTTTCTTTTCGACCGACAAAAGTACTTTATCGATGTATTATTAATAAATTTAATACTAGGCTAAAATAAAAATAAAAATATTAGTAATCAAATTAAATCTCTAAAAAACAAATCAAATCTATTTCTTGGGTGAAAAATTTACCATTATTATAGTGCAAATTAATTACGGAGCTACTTAAAAATTTGTTATTTGGTAATTCCCATGATTAAACACCCCGACAAGTACAAATTAAACAAGTATAACTTTCACCATAATTAAGACACCGCATATGGTCACATTAGCATGTACTGTGTTTAACCTATTCCTTTTCAATCCTCTAGACTACCTACTACAATTAAGTTTAGAATCATCAAACTTCAATCCACTTCTCGTTAGGCTGTAACTATCCAGAAAAGATCATGAAGGAATAGAAGTGTGAGTAACACTCAAAATCACTTTGTGAAAATGATTTTAATGGGTAAAATTTTGTTATGGCTATTATTCGTAGTGAAGTAAATCCTGATTTAAAGAAAACATATTAAATCGTATTCTTCTAATTATTAGTTTTTATTGGCCCGATGAAAATAACAAAGAATCTGAATACAATATATCAGGAATTCACGCATCGTTTTTTTCCTGGGCGCAAAACGAGATGCCGTTATCAGCGCTCGGACACAAAATTACTAGATCGTAAATAATTAAAAATTAACAATTAAAATTTACTTTAAAATTTAAACACGTAAAACGCCTATGCGGCATGATAAATGCGAAATGAAATCAAAATAAAAACAATATTATAAATCTAACATAAAACAACAAAATTGCCATTCGTCAAAGGCATAAATAGAGAAATACATTAGGTTACAATCAAATATTCGAACCAAGATGGACGGCCTTAGAAATCTTAAGACATTACATAATATCGATTGATTGTTGCCAAAGATATTTCGGATATTAGCCCCTATTTTAAACTTCCGACACAATGCCGCATAAGACACAGTCTACAAGGATGTGGGTACCATTAATTGGCAGTCGCAGCGAATATAGAGGTGCATCGGTCTGATTCATGAGGCGTCTATGAGTAAGTTTAGGGTGTCCTATAGAGAATTTCATTCACTTTGCCACTCATCACGAACCATTTCTTAAGAAAACAGACAAGGTTATCAGGAACAACACGAGTAGGTGAAAGAATGTTGAAATTTCAATATGGCTGGAGATCCAGCAGAAGCTCACACTTTTGTTTCGCCGAGTCATTTCAGAAATAACGGATTGTATATCACGGACAACAGGTGTCTGAAGTACATGTCACAATCGCTTGTAAGGAACTGAAGGAATTTTCAACAAACAAATTTAAGGCCTTATTAATAGCATACAGCTCCGCAACGAAACACTTATGATGCAGGGAAGGTAAAAAAAATGTATATACTATTCCCCTCCCCACCGGCATTAGGTGTGTAAACTTGGCAAGTTGGTGGATCACGCTACCACTCTTGTCAAATTGACAAGGGAATCCTTGTATCCGATCTAGTTCGCTTTACGAACCACCCATCTACATGGCTAACTCAGGAAAATCAGAGACAAATTAAAGACTAAGATAACAATCGTTCTGTGATCACTTCAACAGAAGTTTTTGGAAATGCGCCAGTTAAGATTAGGATTAGGAATGCTGAACAGAAGGGCAGATCGATGCACGAAAATGTACCTGATGAAGATGACATAAACGTGTACGACCCATCGTTCAATAAGCAGAAATTTAAGTTCTTCTCAGTCGATCAACTATAAGAAGTGCCTCAGGAAGAATATTATGATTATATATCAATTTTAAATTGCACCAATATTTTCACTGAAACATCATCAGGAATGTTTGTCGCTAGCTAAAACGAATTCCTTCAGGAAAACAGCCACACCTTCACGTGGGATCCCTGGGGCGCTATAAATAAGTCTTGGGAAACAAACGACAAAAGGACGTTCTTCTGTCTGCTCTCTTGATTAGGTTAGGTGTAATTTCGGATACTTCTGAAATTTTACACAAATTACAACCTGATGATAGTGAACCTGTACACACCGCATACAATCTGCGGGTGCAACGAGAGGTCGCTCAGTTCCACGGGGGTGCACTGTCCTTAAGAGATTACAGAGGCTGAAGTGCATCAAGCTATTTACAGTAGGTTGGGGAAAGGCCCTAGGCTTTGATGGAATAACGACGGTCGCTTAGGGTGAGCGTGAGATACACGATTTTTTAAAGGAATTGTTTAGTGGATACTTCATTAGTGTTGGAAGAAGGGGATTTGAGATTGTAAAATTTAGTTTAAATTTGGGACCCATCCCAACATATAAACAATGTGTATAAATGAGAGGTTAACCTTGCAAAAATTGCGGATGGAGAATCAGTAGGGGTTTCGACCCGAAAAGGGTACTGAGGACGCAATACTCCGTGTGATGAGTATAGTAACGACCAGTGAAACTGAATATGTCCTGGAGATTTTCCTGGACATTTCCGGAGCATTTAATAAATTATGGTGAGTGGCCTTCTGCTATTTACCACTCAAAAAAAGAGAGTGTACTGTTATCGAGAAATTAAGGGCTCAACACCTAATGTTGTTAACGGTAACGGGTGGTACTATTTCACGAGAAGCAGTCTTGCCGATTGCAGGCGTGAAATCCTGCAATCCTTTGTTTTGTTTCAATGATACTGTGTTATTGTTAAGCGCAACATTTTTGTATTTCGTGTTGTGTGTTAAAACTCACTTTTACCTTCTACGGGCAGGTGGTTCAGTTCCTTTGATTAGTTCAGTCTTACTTAAGACTCGGTGATGTGTTTTGTTAGAATTTATTAACATCGGTGGACATGCCACTCGTGGCAATCGCATCGGTGGTATCCAAGCCGAGGCGGACTGGAATATGTCAAAAACCAAGGTTTCAAAGATGACCTCCGGTATGAGCTAGAAACGGAGGGGGTGTCTTCCCCTACGGTGTCAGAATGCCCTCAGTTTATGGTCGCATCTTTCGCAGACGTAAGCACGAAAGAACAAATCATCCCCTATGGACCGAAGTGAGTCTCTTGTAGACACATTATTAAGGGATTTTCTTCCTTTAGTACGGCGAGAACAGAGACCGGAAACATTCCAATGAATAATATTTGTACCCATAGAAATACTCTTTTGTTGTTGTACACAAAATTGTGCAGGTTATTTGTCAAATACTGTCCAGTTTTTCTTTTGTTACTGATAACTTTTAAAAAGTGCTTTGCTTCTTCGAACACTTCATCAGCATCCATATTTCCGAATAGCCATCGAAGATCGTGTTGGAACTCCGAAGCTGGGAGGCTGAAGATACCTTATCGGGTGAAGAGGCAAAAGAGAAAGATCAAATAATATTTTTTCTAGCCATATATGTAAATAAATGTTCATGTATGGCTTCAGATTAAGAATATTTTAAGTATATAAGTATTAATTGGATTAAAATAAAATTTAAAAAAATTTAATTTGTTTAATAAGTAGCATTTACTATTCTTACAATTCAAATATATTTATTTTAAAACTCACCAATTAAAACAACTTACAAAAAATTGTAAACATTTTGTAAAACCTATTTTCGACCACAGTGTGACAAGCGATCTTTAACTGTGATATTTGTTATGGGATTTGGGTAAAGTTTTAAGTTGCCATACTCCTGAACATATGTTTCAAACAATATCTGCTCGATTGATACAAAGTGGAAAGAATCAATGAAATGACACTGTTAAGTTTTGAGAACTAACTTGTGATGCGGCTCTTTTGTAATTCTGACTTTTGTGTCAATCATAACCAAATTATTGACATGTTAAACTTCATCTGCGTGCCAAGTTTGGCACGCGTGCCGTAGGTTGCCGCCTTTTGACAGATTGAAAATGAAGAGTAATATCACATACAATTTTTCCATCCGCAAGGTCCTGGAACTCCATTCAGACATCATTCCGGGATAATCAAAATGGATTCAATTAGAAAATATTTTCAAGATTCTCACGCCTTCAGAGCTTTGTCTATCTCTGAAGAGTACGCAACATTAAAGATGAGCGAGGACGTATCAGTTCTAAATACATAATATTAGTATTTTTGGATACGTTATTTACGGTTAGAAGGAACGATTTTTTTTGCCATTTTATTGGCTTCATTATTCGTCAACCCCTTGAGTAACAACATAAATTTTATACACATAAAATAAATTTTAGAAATTATAAATTTTATACATAAATAGATTTTAAAAGCAAAAATTCCAGATTTTTGCCACATATACCACGTGTGGGTTTTGGGCCTCAAAAATGAGATATTTTCAAAATCTTACGATTTGGTGGCCATTTTTTTTTAATGAAAAACACTCAGGAACCAGTCCAATTTTTTTTAGCAGTCCTATTAGTACCTAAGATTTAAAAGGTAAAAACCAGGTCTGTTACCCTAATACCTTCATTATTTATTTTGAACCAAAATTTGAAAAAATAATTTGTAAACGTAACTTCAATAAAACAATATAAGTATTATAAACAATACATTAAGATGAAGTTCCATCTTTACGCTTTCCAAAAAGCACTTTTTGACCTTCTGTACGATGTAAAATAAGAATGCTTTACAGCTCATGAAAAAAGTGACCAAAAATGGTTGTTTTAAAGTCTATTACTGAGACATTTTTTTTTAAATATAAAAAAGTATTTTTTGACCATATACCAAATATAATCAAACATAGTGATGCACTGATCATTTGTTGGATTAAAATGAAATGCCCTCACTGTGAATGCAACTCACAGCGAGGTATAATTACATTACTGTTATAAGTGTTATGTATACTTTTGTACAATTGTTCTAATGCTGAATTTTGTACTCCTTTAATTATTTTAAGTCTACACACTTCTTTATACGGCCAAAATCATCGATAATTAATGCCCTCAGATTATTTAATTAAAATTTTTTTCAATTTTCACTTCCCTAAAATTCACCTGAACAGTTCTCGTTTCGTACTCTACCGACCCATCAGATTTCAGATTCATCTATAACAAAATTCTCCAGTTCTTAGTTTTTCTGTCTTCCTGTAATCCTCAATGTTCACTGTCGTAAGAGTCAAACGCTCTATATGTACTTTTAAGACCATGTTACTTCCTAGATCAATTTTTGAAACGAACAGAATTTTTTAAAGACATAAAGCCACTAATCTTGAAGTATATATAATCTTCTACATTGTGTGCATCTTTTAATTTTACTAAGTACAAAAACGATCTGTCTTCTGATGATTTGTATTAATATTTAACTCAACATCTTTCTTCGAGTCGCATTTTATTACCTATTTTTTACTCCTTATTTTCAGATTGAATTGTTCTCGCAAAAATAAATCACTCTTTTAACCGCTACGTCTAATTTATCCTTAGATTAATCCAGTTAACAATATCGTTAGCAAGCAAAACTTATTTCTTGTTCCCGAATTTATGTTTTTATTCTCGGTTCTTTTATTGCATCTTCCGTGCAAAACTAAAATGCAACTGCGAGATAGAGGACCCTTTGGGATCCTTATGAGGTAGGGATCCCTCTTCTCACGCCCTTTCCTTTTTTTTTTCTTTTACTCGACGTAAAAAATTACTATATTTGTGGTTATTAAACCATCAATTGTCGTTACCATTAGTTGTTAAATTTCCAGGGCATAAAGATTTATCGGTATTTAAGTAAATTTATTAAAAAAATCAAAAGTGTGAAAATACAGCATAATTTTAAAGGAATTTTTAGATTTTTTTTTTTTTTTAATTTCGAATTAGATTAACGACCAGTTTACTTTATTTATGTACGGCGATTTAATTGATTGTGTTGCAATAAAGCCGCAAGCAAAACCTTTAATGTTTTAATTTTCGATTACAAAATTTACAATAAATTTTGCTTGAGAAAATTCTGTAACTTCAAATGGTTTATGAAACTAACAAGACGTACTTTATTATAAGCTTCATAACTACTTCAAACAGAAGACCGACGTTATAATAATATAATGACAACAGAAACTGACAGAAATACTTCTTGTTTTCTTAAAAATTACAATTAAAAAAATTTATTTTACAGTTGCTTCTACGGTTACTGCAAAAACCACAACTCATTTTAGCCGCAAAATATGACACTGACGGCCATGTTCATGAACCAGAAACTTTGAGCTAGTAATTTGAAACCTTTTGTGTTACAATACTCCTTCTCGTCCTCCACCACTAAACCTCGTCCGTAAAACCACTAACATCAGCATAAAATATTTAATAGCAAAGCAAACACCATGAACAACATATATGAGTCTACAGTTTCCCAATCTTACAAAATATGCGCGTCTGTAAGAACATTTGCAAATTCAGAACTGAATGTTACGGCAAAAACTGTTTTGTACAACTCAACCAAAAAATTCAACCCGGCACTCATTACATATTATTCAATATACTAGAGAATTCCAGTGTGGGTCACTAACCCATAGAGGTCGCAAGATCTTAATAAGTATCATAATTTTAAAAGAATAGAAAAACAAATCTTTTATTATTCTAAATAAAAAAATAACTAAATTTTGATTCGTCATGTGTGTTGTGTTGGATGCATGCTCTACTTAAATCTCCCCCTCCCCCCCCCCGGAAGCTTCATCGATTAATGACAAAAATGAAAACTGTGAACTATTTAAACCCAATTCTCAATCAGAATGCTATAGGTACATTCAAGGATATCGTCCTTTTTACTTCAGAATTACAAAGAAATATTAAATTGTTCTTTTCAAAATGAATTCAACCCTCAATTAATTAAACTTTTTCCTCCCACTCACTCTTTCTTGTCCCTAGTGGGCCGGACCTACATTCAAGTATTACGCAACCCAGTGGTACCAATTTAACTTTTTTTTCTCCACATTGCGATTTCTTTTCACGGCCCAAAAATAAAATAATTCAACAAATAGAATGTTAACAAATACAATGATAAATATACTGTTTCACGATAAAATAGCGGACACGTTATTTTAGGTGTTTAAGATATCTACCATATGCCTTCTTACAGCTGCGACACGTATAAAACCAAAGATATAAACGAGGTACTAGTGATAATAGCTTTCTCTGAAAGCAGTAATGCACATTGTAAAGCACGTTCCTGTAGCGAGTAGAGTAAAGGTGTCAATTGCAGGGCTGAATGTCACTTGCAATCTGTAACCTGCATCTCTTGGGATTTTTGTGGAATTGACACTTTACTTTACGTAACAAATTATTCTACACTATGAAGAGCGATAGAAAACCATTTCACTTTTCACTCTTACCAGAACGTTCATGCCGGTTTCGGAAGCTGCTCGTCTTTTGGGATCAAATCAGGCCGCCTACAACCGTTAAGGTTACGCTAATAACAAATGGTTAAACAAGCATACAAATTGTTCACTAAGAAAATTTACGGATACGTTCACAATAAAAGACATAAACCATATATAAATTTGGTACAAAGAAAGCTGATAATACATCATAAAAACTAAACATCATTTTAAACTTTTTCATCCATATTTGCCCGTTTTGACATTCGTGTAGTAGACGTTCTGTATGGTCTTGGGTGTTAGTGAATATTGCATTTCGTAGGCATTGATAATTCTACAATATCCTATACATCTGAGAAAAGCAATCTTAAAAATACAGTTTAGAAAGCTAGAAAAATGACAACAACCAAGTTATTTAAATTAATCGCTCTTGAGGAGAGCCACCTTCATAGCTTCCTCCATGTCTTCTTGCATAACTGCTATTATGCAATAAATAACGATTATTTAATTAGGCGTGATTGTTATTATGCAATATACAAGCAATATACGTAAGATGACATGGAGCATCGATTTCATAATTCCAGAACCATGGAAAATACTAACCGACATCTTGAATGTTAATTAAAAGAACGCATAATATTAATAAATATACCACTATAAATAAAACTAATACAATAAAAGTAACAGCAGCAATCAGCTGCTACACAAAGCCTAAGCTACAATAGACCAGTTACTAGGCAGTTATCAGTTCGTTCCTCACCTATTAACGATCGGAGCAGTCACTTCAGATTCACGGATTACAGAAATAATGAACCTTCACCATGTCATGTCATATCTAATGTTCACACACGCACACAAAGCGAGTGATTTTAAAATCACAATGCTATTTACTTTCCAACATATTCCTAAGCACCAACACATACTTTCCGATAAAACTACACAGACCCAAAATGATTAACTTTAGAACAATATTTTTCCCTCATTATAAACAATAAAAATTACTAAAATAATTCTTTATTTTCTCTATAAACAGTTCCCAGAAAGAAAAGTTGCAGTTTGCTACCTACATTTGTTTAATGAAAATTAAAAAAAACAAATTAGATCACAGAAGGAAATGAGAGGGGAAGAAGTGTTTCTCAAATATTATAAAACCTAATATTAAAATGAACATCTTTTACTTTTTTGCCCGTATTTTTCTTGTAAGGTTAGCTTATAATTCAATATAATTCATTTTTCTAGCTTCCCAATCTGTATTTTTAAGATTGCTATTTTCAGATGTTTATGATATTGCAGAATTATCAGCGCCTACGGAATGCAATATTCAGTAACACCCAAGACCATACAGAACGTTTACTTCGAATGTCGAAACGGGAAAAAATGGATAGAAGGTTTAAAATGATGCTTAGTTTTTATGATGTATTATCAGCTTTCTTTGTACCAAATTTATTTAGGTTAGCTCATAACTCAGTACATTATTCTTATTACAAACATATTAGAGTTAATAAATAAAAGATTAAAACTGAACAGTTCTTCCTCCCTGTAGACCACTGTTCTCTACCTATTAAATTCAGTAGCGCTCCCTGAAAATGTCTGTAAAAATTGAAAATCTCTTTTGTAAATTAATAAAACAAGTTATACAATTTCACCCACATATCCTGAGAGCACATGAAACATAAGTAGTTTGAAAACCACTGTCTACAGGGAAAGAAACTGGTTCAATTTTTATGAGAAAAAAAATTAAACATCTTAATGAGCTGTAACTTGTTCTTATATTCAGTTTTAAAGTAGGGAAGGGTGAGAATTGAAAGATACATGTAAACAGGTTCAATGCTACTTTTACAGTCTTACCGGTAACTAAAATAGAAAACAAACATTTTTTACTATTGCTATTAGAATATGATTGTTTCACTACCGGCTAAACGCTATTTAAAGTACCACTAAAAATGTTAAATTTTGCGACTAAAAACCTCCTTTAAATACATGATGACTGGCCTCAATACTAATGAAGTTAAAAAGAAAAATATATTACAATATTATTTTAATATCTCATATACACACAAAGAAATACAAAACATGTAAAAACTAGATGTAAATCTATTAAAACTTAAGCCTGTTTTTTAAAAGTAATCATTTGTTGACAAAAAGAAAGCTAATGGTGGTTTGCAAAATTAAGAATCAAAAAACATAAAATAACACGTCAAATCATTTTATTAGTTAGGCAATAAGACTACAGTGTTTGATTATGAAAGTAACGAACACAAAATATACATTAAGTAAAGATCTTTAATCCTAAAAACACATTTTGCTTCTGAACCGCTTGTAAATGTACAAATTAAACAGAATACAAAAAATTAGTCAACAAATTTTACATTTAAAACAATGAATAACATTAATATGAAGTGCATAATTTTTTAACAAAAAGGATGGACAAAACTATCAGCTGAGTGCCAACAGAAGCTTTTTAATATAGTCTTTTAGAAGACTGTTGACAATTAGACCGGTCTATACAGTTTGAAACAAACAGGCTTTAGGACATATCAAAGAAAGGAGACATTCATATCATGATCTCGTGAAAACAATTACGACTGGCTTGTACCTTACAGCATTCACAGTAAGTTATCAGTATAAGAAGACGGTTAGTAGAATCAAGAAAGAATTAAAATTATAGAAAGAACAAAATGAAATATGTGAAGATATAATTGGGAATACAGATATCAGCGATTACTTTAGAACAAAAAAATATTACACAGAGTAAGTTGGAATGTAGAACCACATCAAACCTGTTAAATAATTGTGACCCAAAAAAATTAACATTTGAATAAAACCTCTTTTATTGTTGTCTGGCATAATACATACCTTCAGCTTCAATGAATCAGTCACGTATGCGACTTTAAAGAGGTAATATCTGAGTATTTCACACCAATACTATGCTACTACTTTTTATCATCTCCAAATAATAACTCACAGTGGCTGTACAAAAACCCCAACTTGAGGACAATTTGCATAACTTGTAAATCAAGACCTCTCCTCTAATATATGCTGATAACTTCTGAAGCTTGCTAACAATTTTATACATATGTAATACTCTTATAAAGACTTATACGTAATATTTAATTCACAAAAAAAAATAATTCAAAATGAAGCAAAATAAATACTATTATTTTTAAGTTATAACAGAGCAACAATCTACATTAACAGTTTAAATACAACACTTACTAGTGAAACGAAACAAAAAAGCAACAAACGTTTAATATGTATAACCAAGTATCTATTATTATCATCCGAAATTTCTTTTTATTAAAACTTTTGTTACATAACATAAAAATTGTTATAATATTTCATTTTTTACTCGTGAAAAGTTGACAAAATTAAAACTTTATAGATATAGTTCTAACTGATATAATTACAATGTAATTAATGAGTTACATGATGCACTAAGAGTCCTCATGTCAGATAACACTCCTACATATTCATTAAACATTCATTTTTTTAATTTGCTAACAATTAACCAAAATTTTTCTATTCAAATTTAACAAGTTTGATAGCCCAAGGTAAGCCACTGTAGGTATGAAACAAACATTTACAAGTTCATTATTTTAAAAAGAACCGATGAAAGGATGACTTAAAGATTTTACCAAATAATTATATTTATTTCTCTACCGTTGTTTTTATAGGTAGGAATAAATAGATTAAGGAGAAAATGTCTCGGCAGCTATGGTCCAAGTACGAAAGATTCAGATGATGTCAGGATTTTATTATTCAAACACCAGCGACAATGATCCCAAATGAGAAACAAAAAACACTGACATCACCCAAAAGCAAGAGCCACCACAGAAAAGATTTACAAGTAGCAAAACATAAATCACAAACAAAAGCTACAATATGCTCATTAAATTTACATCTTCATGCAAAATTTTCTTTTAAATTATTTTCCCAAATTTGTATTTAATTTTCACTCATTTTATATCTATATATTCACTCACTTCCAATTATTCAGATGGTACTTAAATTTAAAATAACCGACTATCTTAAATTTTAATACGTAATTCAAAATTAAATCATTCAGATAAAACTTTTTCAGGTAATAGTAGGTTTCATGACAGCATTTCTTTTCCCAAGTAGTGTCTGATTATGAAGTTGTTTATTTAAAATATTTGCAAAATCAGTGGGGAAAGGGTTCTGTAAGTAATTTATTTAAAACTGTTTCTCATACATTGTCATGTAACAGCGATCTTCAATATTAAATTATTGTCCATTTTTGCCACAAAAAAAGTCATGTAAAAAGAATAATAAAGCATTTGCACAATAAGAATTAAGTACACATTCAAATTTATATGCCCGAGTGTACTTGCCAAATCACTAAATTCATTAAAATATAAATTTTAACACTTCTCTTAGTTCTCATTTTTGGATCATCCAAACAAATTGTTCTGTCTAACTCTGTTGAAAATCAAGACTGAATTAAAAAAAAAACCATAATAATAAAATCACAACAAAATCCACAACAGCCAGTTCTAATTTACCAAAAAACCTATAGCATTGATTATAACAGCAAATTAAAAAACTATTTTAAAAATGATTTTAATGTCATAGTTTAAAATTGCTGTTAATAGGAGGAAATAAGCAGAAAAAAAATTACACAGCTTACTATTATAAATAAATTTACTAACAGGTTGGTACAACATATATAAATATGAGAGGGGGAAATTGTAATCGCTTTCACAAATTACTTGTTTCATGACCTACACATAATTTATCAGAGAGGGTTATCACTACCTTAAAATATCATTAAAAAAAAAAAAAATAATAAATAAATAAAAATATTAAAAAAAAATTTCTTTACTAATATTAACAGACTGGAACATAGAAATATGTAATTTGTTCAGTATACTCATTATTTTCTTAATTATCTATCTGATACCAGACAGTTAACACATGTAAACGACCATAAAATTAAATAACAACTGTGAACAGAATGTAAAATAATTCTTTTTAAACATCTTATGACTATTTTCTTAATCATCCAATTTTTTTTTTGGAAAAGTACAATATAAAAAAAAAATTTTTAACAGCATTCTCAACATAAAAGTCTAGAAAACTATCTTTAATCTTGGAAAATGAGACGATACTATTCAACTTTAAAAATATATTAAAGTCGCACTCTTTGAATACATCACAACAGATTCTTCAAAAATTTAATCCTAACCACTATCACATCTAATGAAACATTCAGCACTCACATGAAAGGTTATGAATCTTGACGTAAAGCTAAAGTTGTAGATCAAGACTCAAGTAAAAATTGTACAACTGTAACCTAAAGTGTATTACAGTCAATTTAAAAACTTTTATATTTTTTACATATCAAGTAATAGTAACATGATTACGTCAGATACTGTAATTCATACTTTCAACACAAAGATATGAATCTTTTACAAATCTGATTTATATATGTTTGTATAAACATTTGCTTAAAATTCAAGAATCCCTGGGCCGATCTGAATTATTATTTTTAATAATATACTCACTGAAGTTTGAGAATGGTTTTAGACAACAATTTTCTTAATAATCCTAGTAGATGCATTTTTTTAATAGTAAATTTCCTTAAGTAGGAAAAAATTTGAACTATCAGAAAAAATTACTAACCTCCCTTGGACACAATTAAAGGGAGTGTGCTCCTTCTGGTTGTTTCACACCACTTTTAATAAATATTTCTACTTAAAAAAAAAAAAAAACTTTTTTTTTCAATTTGATAGTGCCAGGGAAGAGAGGTTTACAACTTACAGATTTAAAACTTGTCCCATTAAACATCTCACCAAACTGCATCTGGCTAAATTTTTTAGCCGTGGGTTATTCTACCCTTTTGTCTGATTTTTTAAAGTAATATTTTTGTAGGTTTTGAAAGTTGAGATTAAATTTTTTTTCTATAAGTAATCCAAAGTAAAAGTTCCACAGTGAACTAATAAAAATATTATGGTTTTTTAATAGCATTCCCTATAATTTTCACCGTATCTACCACATCTGTAGTAGTTATTACTTACGGAAAAGGGACAATTACTGCATATTCACGTGCAGTTTTTATAAAAATTTAATATAATAATTAGAATAAAAAAGGTTCACATTACCAAATTTCATAATTTAAAATTCAAGATATTCTGCAAAAAAATAAAATTCCTCCATAGTTTCTGTAGCAATATTTTTATTTCGGGATCCAAACGATCCACATCAAGAATGGAAAAAAAACAAAAATGGGTATCTAAAATTTTGATGAAATTTACAAACCAAACAATACAGGTATAAAATATAGAGGACTGTATGTAGTAAAAAGTTTAGCTGATACTAGAATATATTCAGAAGATAGATATATAATATATTCAGAATATAAAAGACTGGCTTGGATAGATCATGAGAAAAGAACTGATTAAGATGGCGGTAAAAGAATCACAGAGGGGAAAATAGAAGCTAGATAAGAGTAAAGATTGTAAAATATGGAAGATGGCACGTAATAAAAAAAGTTTACCCAATACTAGAAAAATATACCTGGACATACATTGAAAGATTATATCGGTCCTTCTGGCTAATATATCGATATGAAATGATTGTAAAGAAAAATCTACAATCTATGTTCATAAGAACAAGACATAATTTATATATATTGTTTATAAGAAATATTGTTGCATAAATAAAGAATTATCTGGCAAACTGAAACATTTATCTGTAACAATTAAATAAAATTTGTGGGTTGTTTTATGGACATATTTCATTGACCAATGTTTAGGTTAATATTTATTAGTCCTTTGGGACAATGTACAAATATTAGCATACACAAACCACTGAAAGATATTCTGTGCTGTTAGTGCTTCTGTGCAACATCTTTGTCTCTAGTACACTTTTTTTTATATGTTAAATAATATTTTATTAGTACATTTTAACTGTATTTAGGTAACAGTTAATTAACATTAGATGAATCTATTTGTGAGTTATATTCCAGTTATTCATGCATATGAAAAACAACATTTCATGATTACGTACAAAAATTTGTAAAAATAACATTTACAAAGAACTTACGTGATTATAAAAAGTGTTCTAAAGAAGCTGAGAAAGCTTTAGTGCAGCATGAAATTCACAACAATATCATTTCTGATAAAGTACTACCTAATATTGGGCAATTAAACCTTCAGATGTTTTGGAATTTTTTAAGTAACCAAACAATGGTAAATGATAAATAATGAAACTAATATTTTGTATCATCTTCTGTAAATTTATTAATAATGCGAATAATTTTTCAAATGCTTACATTAAAATCTCAATGATGATAATTTTAAGTCCTATTTTATGTTAATAAAAAAGTCAATGTCAATAAAATGTTTGACATTCACAGCACACTCCACTACCAAATCCCTAACATTGAAACTGAAATCATTTCTTTGAGGTATAAAGAAATATAGTACGTCGCAATAATTTTAAAAATCCACTGACTAGACTAGGAAAAAAATAATCAGTAAATATTTATTAAATATTAACACCAAATTCTCTTCAGCAGGCAGCTGTATTTAATTTATATTAACTGTATTTAGATTCTCTTTATTGTCATTAATATAATGTTTCTTCCAAAAACAGGTTATTATTTTGTAAAAGCAAAGTAATTACTTTTTTCTCAAAATTACTTATTTACTCGTAATCTGTTTTTTTTTTTCATATTAATAATTTCGCTTTTGGGATTATTATGTACCTCAATTTTTAAATATGTCACGATTATTTATACTTACACATAATTAAAATTGTTTTAATTAATTATAATATTTATAATGGTTTAATTATAATTATAACTGTTGTGTTTTTCAACACAGTGTAAAAAATTCACAGTCCACTTAAAATCCAAGGTTATCTAATACACAGATATGATTTCCAAACTAATATTCAAAGCAAAAATCTTTGGAATATCCACTTTTTGATCCATTGCTAAGATTACATCATTTAAGTTTTAATTATACAATATGCAGTTAAATAAAACAATGTTTTGCTATAAGCATTTACAATATTTCTAAGCCTACACAACACGAAAAAAATAATCTCATTTCCTGTAATAAAAAAAAAACCTAAAAACATTTTAATGATAAGTCTGAAGCAACTGCTACCATATTTTGCTAAACTATAGGAAGTTCTGATAACTAAACAAAATTCACTGATTATTCCTAACCACAATTTTGAATATTTTCATATCAACAGTAAAATTTATATAAAAAATAGAATACAGTACAATTAAGAAAGTTTTAACAATACAAATTCAATAAAAATGAACAAAACTAATTATTAAATATAAAGAGATAAGGAAAACAAAATGATTAACACAAATAAGTAAAATAATACAAAGTTAGTCACCAAATGTAAACAGAAATGTTCAAGTCCAAGCTTCTTTACTTAAAACAATAACCTTAAAAACTTATTAAGAAAGAGCTTATAAACACTTCTAATAAAAAAAAATAAAATAAAATTGAGAATACCTTAAAGAAATATAAAAATAACATTTTACATATACTTCCCAGTCTTTTAAATATAAAATTGGTTACAGATATTATTATGAATTGGTTACGACAAGTTTGATAAAAAAGTCAACTGTATTTGTCCATAAATTTTTTGAAATACATATTTTCATTTTCCAACTAACTTATATAGTGAGGTAGAGTATATTACAAGTTGTGAAAAGATGGGATTTTTCTAAGTAACATGTAGACTGCAAGTTCACACATACAAAATTGATTTTTAAAGGAAAAGAATTAGCGCAATTGAAAATGCACCAAGATCTGAAGCAATATTTGGAAATGAATGGGCAGTTATCAATGATGGCTGCCAGAGAAGTCCCTCAACAACAAATGACAATAATATCTGCAGCAAAAATAAGATTTGTGAACACATGAATTACTAAAGACATGACTGTAAAGAAATTGAATATTCTGAACATAAGTATATAATATATCATCTTAAACATCAAAACTGTGTTTACCGACTCTCAAATCAATGCAAATGTGTAACATTTTACGTTGGAATTCTAATTTTTTGATAAGAGCAGAAATGGCTTGTGTTTTAGACAATATCATGATCAGAAAAAAAAATGAATCTCACTTTTCAATAACAATTAAAGAGCTTCATTTGAATGAAAATACTCCCATTCTAATTCCCAAAAGAGTACCCCACAGATATGTCTTTTAAAAGGTGTTATAAGGGATTTTTTATTGTATTATCAATGAGCCTAGAACAGTGAATACAGCCTGAGAGCAAGGTGATTATGAGATAGCTCATAATCAATGAACAGGATCAAAAAGGCGACTAGAGATTAACAGTAAAGAAATGTCACCATGTTCATGTACGATAATGCCACACTAGGATATTGTGCAATATGTGTACATCCCCAATAAAGAAAAAATTTCAAGATGACAAGTTTTAAAAATGTAATGAAGAGAAATTATTGAATTTTGAATGGTACAATTTTATTTTACACTAACATAAAACCTATATTGCAATCAGTACTTAAATAAACATGTCATCAATTACTGAGAGAGTAGGTAGGTCTTAAATTATGCTTGGTAAATGTAAAATCTTCTCTACTTGTTCAATATTCTTTTCTTTTATACATACGCAACTTAAGTTTTCCTAGTAACCCTGGCATGGGGATTATTATTCTTGTGTACGCTGTTCAGTTTCATTACTGACTGAAGCCGCATATCACAACCTATAACTATTCATTCAGTTATGGTTCTAATAAAAAATTTTTCATTTTGTTTCTAATGGAAGACTGCAAAATTGAATCTGAAGCACAGATGATATATAAATCAAGACTGAATGAGTCAATTACATAGGCTGAATTAAAAATCTTGTCTTTTATAATTATATTCCATAATACCACCATGATATCAATAAATAAATATAAACACATATAATACACATGACCAAGCACATAAAGCATGTGTAGTGATAATGAATATTTTCATAATTTTTAATTATTAATGCTATCTTATCTTTTATTTTTCTGTTATTGCTGTGCATACTATTTCATTAAAAACAAATCAATATATATTTTTAAATAATTAAGTTTTTTTTTTAGCTTGAATGAAAGAACAGTAAGAAGCAGAGAAATAATCATATAATTGAATTACATGGGAATTCAATATCAGAACTGGAAATACATTAAGATTCATGTTTTTAAAAGTCTAGAAGAGTTTAAATAAAACAATGCATCAAATAACTGTTATTTTTATACAGACTACTTTAAGAGTAGGTTAAACATTACTACATATAATTTTTGTTGTGAATACCTGCGTCTTAAAAAATAAATTTTCATTTATTAAAAAATGTAATAAAATTCAAATAATAACAATAGTAACGTAAAAAATATATAGATGTATGCCACCAAAAATGAAACTTTTAAAAGTGAAGTAAAATTCTTTTTAAGAATGTAGCAGAAACAAAATTGCAATAATATTCAAATGAGATATTCCTACTGTTTCAAGGATTAAAAAAATGAAATTAACTAGTCTAATTTGCTCATAACATCTACAAAAAATAATACAGTTAGAAGGTAAATGAGACTTCTAAAAAATAGAAACAAAAATAATTTTCTATCAGATTTTTCACACCTATATTCCAAATAGTGATTTAAAAAACTGTAGTATCAAAATAACAGGATAAATATTTATTTCAAAAATGAAACCATATGATTTGAACTTACCAATCTACTAAGTTAATTGTCAACTCTGCATGTATGTTTTAAAATTTAGAAAATGAGAAAAATACATTTCACTATGAATTTTGTTTTCTGTTGTTATTTTTTCACAAATTTTAACTCTTAAGCTTTTCTACAAATATCTCATTTTTCCTAAGTTGCTGCTCACTTCACTCACTCCAGCAAATTAAACTCTTGTGTTTTATCAAACTTAAAGCATGGGCTACAATGATTATGGATCCAAGATTAACATTTTTTCAAATCTGATATCAAAAATGATTCACGATCTCCATTGGCTGGAGTAAAAAACGTAAAGTTAATCAATACGTAATTTATCAAACTATAACAGGCACACAAAAAAATTACCTAATCAATTAAAAATTTATATGCCACGTAGACAGATAACTGAAATATGTATTTACTAGAATAAAAACTATGAAAAGGATGTAAGGTATGTCAAACACAACAAAATGTTTCAACAGATTTGAATTTTATTGCTTAACAGATAAAATGTTAAAACAATATTTACTAAATAGCCAACTATTTAAATACTAATTAAAAAAATAATAATTCAACGGTAAGAAAAAGTACTAAATACAATGTACATAAAGAACAAACCTAACTGAAAAAAAATTAAATCTGCGATATTGTTCACTGTTGTTACACCCTGATTGGCAGTGAAGCTGCTTTCAAAGCACACTTCCAACATCAGAGTTCCAAATTTATTGGTGCAATATAATATACCCTAAATTTATCCTTAACCCAATAATAAAAAATTACAACTTTCATAGTCTATGTAAGTGTTAATTACAAAATCAGATCATTCACTGTATACACTTGTTAGAAAAGCAAATTTACAGAAGGCACAGAGTGATAAGATAGTGAAACCAAGAGTCAATTAAACAACAGAAAGAATTATTACTATTAGTAGTCTTTAAGGTGACCATGGATCAATCTTTAACTTTGACAGTAATTTCAGAAAAGAAAAAATTCAATTAATAAGTTAAATTATGGAAGGAATTGATATATTAAATATACACCAAGGAAAAAACAAGTGGCCTTAATAAATCAGTACTGCTATTTCTTTTGTAAATGGCCAGCAAATAAATGACACGAGGAAAAATAATAGATATCAAAGCCAATTAACATATGGATGATTCGTGATCTAAACTCATTTATATGAATCTGACAAAAACCAAAATATTTTCTCATGATAAGTAAACTAAAGCGAAGCACGCATACGTAACTCACTCATTGACACTATCTTATACAAAATAAATAAAAATTACATTTACAAAAAATCAATAACAAAGGATAAATCAAGTTGACATACATAATCAGAGAAAATAGCAGGTAAATTTCAAAAAATCTGGATACAATATAGACATCAGAATAACAAGCAAATTTTAGGCAAAAATAGCCGACAAATTTAAAAAAACTTGAATACAACGTGGACATCAGAACATAATCACCAAACGCATACTCCTGGTATGGAGGATTATAATGAAATAACTATATTTCTTGAGTATTATGAATCATACATTCATTTATGTTCCTGGAATATGCACACTTAACTGTTCAAATCCCACAATATTCATCACTTAAAGAGAATACAGTTTCAACAATGGTAACAATGAACTTTTAAAGCTACTCACAGAAACACAGTCATTTTCCTAACTACTTCATATATATAAATCCACCTACACTGGCAACAACCAACTTAACACTCTTGAACATTATGAAATATATTTTTAAATAAAAAAAAAAAAAAAAAAAAAACAATGATACACTTATAAAACAAATGGAGAGTTCAAATCATTCGCACTTTTTATAACATTTTTAAAACCTATCTGTATAATAAAATAAAAATTACTAGCAGTAACAGCATCTGAAAACAGTATCACATACCCTGACACATTTTCAAAGAAAATTATATTTTTTTGTAGACACAGTTGACATTACTATTTTATTTTAAATATAAAACAAATTTTAACAAATATTAACAAATTTTTAAACAATATATCCTTCAAGTTGATTTTTCACTTAAAAATTTTTTAACATGTTTATAATAACCAATACTGTTTTTTATGTACATACACTAACACTCTAAGCAATGCTTGTTTATTAATTTACCCTTACTTCTGCTGTTACTAATGTAAGAATGTAATATATATATATTTCTGCCAATAATAAATATTAAACCTACAATAATTAAGTTATCAACTACCTATCAGTATTTGTTTCAATTTTTGCTTTTTATTGTTTGTATTTATGACTAATTCCAGCTCTTTAAAATCTATTGTTCTCTCGTGGGTGATCTTTAGTTACAAACGTTAAAACAATCAATTGCCTCACTAATTCATTCATTAAAAAATTAATTTATCATCAACTTTTTTTACTATCACTCTTATATTCATACTGGACTTTTATATTACTAATGCTTTAAAATGTTTTAATGTAAACAGTTTACCGTTCAAAAAGTTGAATATCATAAGTTGTTATTCCAAAACACCTGTTTTTATTTTATTCATGATGAAAAAATATTCACTTATACAACATATTTTACCACAAACTGACTTGTTCCAACACATGGAGCCGGTAAAATACAAAATAATTAATAACATCATTAATGACTTTTCACTGTGATAAAAACAAAAACCACTGTAAACTAATTTGAATAGCTTACATTTTGGCTTCTTATAGCAATAGCAGATGTGCATGAATAATAAAAACTGTGAATAGTCAAGTTAAAACGATGAAAAATTATTGTAAATTAGACAAAAACAACTAAATACAAAATGTAATCATTAAAATATATGAAAACACAATAATATGGTTTTAACATATTAATGAAGAGAAATTCAAAACAATATTTAATAAAAACATATGTAAAATTGTAATTATGATTCCATGCAAATTCATTATCTGATAAAGAACCGATACTTTACTAATTACATTCTAATTATGTCCTGATGATTCATAAGTATTCAAGTCTACAATTAACCTAACTCTAACTATCCACAAGTATCTAATATCAACATATTTTATAAACTCAACTATATGAATGAGACTGTTCACTCGTGATCTCTTCATTCTCTTTATTGTTATTATTACGATTCAATTTCAATCATAAAAAT
>JAAAKQ030215654.1:0-11555 GCA_010016005.3 Zanna intricata | reverse complement strand
TCGGGAAGAGCCAGAAGTTGCATGGTGCTAAATCTGGTGAGTAAGGCAGATGTGGACAGACAGGAAGACTTTTAGCGACCAAAAACTCGCGAATCAAAAGCGACTTCTCTCACGGCGTGTTGTCATGGTGAAGAAGAAAGACATTGGCCCATTCTGTCTCTTTCTTCGGACATCGTTTTGCAAACATTCCAGTATCCCCTTATAAAATTTGGAGTTTACAGTTGTTCCTCTTGGAACAACTGTGATTGCACTATGCCCTATAATATTAAAATTTTTGACATACTTGTTCAATGATATAACAAATATGGTAATGAAATTTTATTTTTGTTCGTTGAAAGTTATAAAACTCTGCTTGGTATTTGAAATTTATCAGTAATTTTAAAAATACTTTAAATAATTTTTGGTCAGAAATCACACCTGATTTACGCGTAATATTTCTATTTATTATTAATTATAAAAATGTATTTGAAATGTGAATATTTATTTTTCAATACTTTTCAAAATACTACATTACACACAGCCTTCAAGTCAAGCAATTTAGAAAAAAAAAACAATCTAACGTATTTATGTTAAATGTACACATATATCTTGAAAAAATGTATAAAAATTATTTTGTTACGTTTAAATCTATGTTGAAAGCAAAAATAAATATAAATAACGAAAATCAGCGTTATTTATATTTATTTTTTATCTGTTCAGAAGATTATAGGAAGAAAGTTACATTTTTCAGCTTAAAAACATATTAGTGGACGGATTTCATCCTAACACAATCTCAAATTTTTAATTTATATACATAATAATTAGTTTTAATCTTTACTTAAATAATTTTAACTTTAATTTTTAATTAATTTTTATTTTTAACTTTTTAATTTTTACTTTTTTTAATATAATTTTAATTTTCAAATAGATAAGGACTCTTGGAATATTAAAGGGATGTTCAGTATCACCAAAAACCATTTAAAAAAAAATAATAATTTACCGTTCTAAAACACACACACATAACACATTAAACGAATTGTTAATAACACTAAAAATAACATTAGAAATGTTTGTGTGTAGTTAGATATTTCCATTTTTTCGCTGTCTCTAACTAAAAATAACAATAAATTTCTTTTAAAGAAATTGTAAATATCCTAAACAATTAAAAATAACTTAAGGCACAATCCACGGAGTCCCGGGAGGATGAAAATAATGAAAAAAATTCACATAAACATGGGTCCGAAAACGGTTCGTTAGCGAGTTATAGCTAGTGAAAGATTTCGCCTCAATTTTTGCTCCTCTTCTGAAATGTAGCCCTAATGAAATTCTGGGTTGGATTAAAGGGGCATATTTAGTGGTTTCTTATGATATTTGAATTGAACATTTTTTTAAATAGCTCCCAGTCCAATTTTAAAGAACGTATTACCATTATTTTCTACGAAATAATATGTTTCAAACAAAAAAAAAAATTGAGTTTAAAACCGCAGTTTTTTAGCTTTGGCTTAAATAACTTTGTTAAATTGTCAATAAACAAACTTATTGATTAAATGGATAGAGAACTTAATTCTGAGAAAGTTTATGGAAATAAAATCAATAAAAATAAATGCCGGCCTCCGTAGCCGAGTGGTAGCGTCTCGGCTTTTCATCCGGAGGTCCCGGGTTCCAATCCCGGTCAAGCATGGCATTTTTCACACACGCTACAATTCGTTCATCTCATCCTCTGAAGATATAACCTAACGGTGGTTCCGGAGGTAAAAAAATAATAATAAAAAAAATAATAGTGAAAGAAAATAATGTATTCTTTAATGCAGAACAATACGTACTGATATGGAAAATACTGAATTACTATCTTAGGCTATAAAGAAGAGCTTTCTATTATTGGATAAAATTTTAAAAAGAAACTAATAAATAGCATAATCGCCTTACATTAAATCAACTGTTCAAAATGTCCGTCATCAACCTGAAAATACATTTCAGCAGGGCGAGTTACAGATGAGATAACATTTTCTAGCAATCTTAGGCAAATTTTAATTTCTTCAGTGGCCCACATGATTCTTTGTAAAACTTCATTTGCATTTTCTAATTTCTGTGCATACACTAATACTTTCATATATCCCCACAAAAAGAAATCCAAGGAATTCATATCAGGCGATCTAGCTGGCCTTATCTCAGGTCCACCTCGACCAATTAGAAACGGTCAGCGGCCAGCGGTTAGGAAACGTTTCATTCAGATAATGAATAAGAGGATGATAAAAATAGGCTAGATGGGCATCGTGTTGAAAATATATATCAGTTGTACTAAGCGTAATACCCAGTAAAATTATTGACAACTCACTTTGAAGAAAGTTCGGGTAACCGTTACCTGTGAGTCTTTCCCCTTTCCATAGAAATGTTTCGCTTTCCCTTAGATGCCGGTGAGTATCTGAAAATACTTGCAGGTAGGAATGTAAATGTGGGAGATTAAACACAGACTATTAATATTGTACAGTATTACAACGCTCTTCGTGGGTAATTAATTTACAAATAATTAAAAAATAATATCATAATATTTCACGCAGACAAATACGTATTACTGATATTTTTCTGTTACTGTTACCTGAAGGTACAACTAAATTGCTGTGGTGGGATGTTGTTGAGAGATAATTTACATCAATTTTCTTAGAATTAAATTCTCTATCAATTTAATCAATAAGTTTTATTTGTTTATTGGCAATCTAACAATGTTATTTTACGCCAAACCTAAAAAACTGCGTTTTTTAACTGAAATCTTTTGTTTATTACACCCTACTTGGTAGCAAATAATGTTATTACAGTTCCGGGACCCGTTTTTAAACATTTTTCAGGTCAAAACCATAAGAAACCAATGAATTCGCCGCTTAATTTACCTTCTCAGAATTTCAGTAAAAACGTTTATGAAGTTTAACTGAATCCTACTGGGACATTCTGAATATACATAACAGATTATTACAGCTCTAAATTTGATTGTATTATGTGCTGTATTGATGTATGCCGCTAAAATCCTTTTAAATTACAATATAGAAGCTATATAAATTGTAATCGCGTTAGATATATTTACTAGCAACTAAAATTGATGTATAAAAAGTGGACGTATCAAATATTTACGCGCATTATAAAACACAACACCCGCGCGCTCATTTCATATATTCATGTATTACATCATCGATAAAGTGTACAAATAATTGCAATAGTTGATGCAGCAGATATATTTGTTTAAATTAGGACGTTCATTAAAAATTTAAATAACATAACATGTAAAACGTTTTTCGTTGAAAATCTATTAGAATTATAAATCGAAAGTAGAAAATACGAAACAATACATATTACCCATAAATTGTCAACTATGATCCCTGTCAGGCATGGCATTTTTCACAAACGCTACAATTCATTCATCTCATCCTCTGAAGATATACCTTAGCGGTGGTTCCAGAGGTTAAAAAAAAATATATATATTTGTCATAGGAAAATACTTTTTTTTTATATTTTTTACCTCCGGAACCACCGTTAGGTATTACATCAGAGGATGAAGAGATGAATGATAATATTTAGTATATTATTTAATATAATAATGTAGTATATTTTTACAGGAAAGTATACTACACTATTTTAAAAATTTTATTTTTACAGAGGTCATTGTTTAAAAGTTTTCCATATGAAAAAAAACCAGACATCTCTATATTATGGTATGTGTACCGAATAGACAAACTATAATACAAAGATTACTTTTGAATCATAAAAAAACAGCGCTACTATTTAAAGGAAATCATTTCAAATTTAAATTTGAATTTTCAACCTATTAATTGTATTAGTTATTAATTTATTTAATGCTATTTATTTAGTAGATTAATCTAACAGTTAAAAAAAATCTGAACTTAAAAGATTAAGTGAATAATATTTTTAAATAATGTAATAAGCAAATATTTTAACGTATTATTAAAATACTCGTATCTTAAATGATCAGATGTCATTTTATAAATATTGGTTAGAAGCTGCAATAGCAAAAAAAAAATCTATATAAGGGAATATAGCCTATAAAGCAATATGGATGTAAATAATGGCTTTTGTAGAAAAACCTTGCTTATCAAGGGAAGTTCAAATCACTAGAAACTACCATGTTTCTTTTTAAAATTTAATTTAATAAATATTTAAATATGAATTTATTAATTCATAATTTTTACACAGTTTCATTTTTTTTTCTAAAACGATTAGGTATTTAGAGTAATAAATTAGAAACAATAATACTTTTAAAATTAAAATCAAATATTTATCTATTCAAAAAATTATCAGAACTGAACTATTTATTGTTCGATCAGAAGTAAATCTATTTTACTACTATTTTATAGTAATACAGAAGTTTTTTTTCACCAATAAACTATAAAATGATTTTAATCAATAATAAAAATGAAGTAAATTTTATCTGATCACAAAATTCAATTCTTCAAGCAATTAAATTTAGTTTGAACAGTTATGTAAACGGTCTACAGATTTTTATCTATAACTATGTTGTATTATTTTGACCAATTAGAAACAGAGATGCTTACGATATTTAAACCGATCACAAGATTTTTTTTTTTTTTTTTTAATTAGATTTTATACGGGCATCGACTGCTATGGTCATTAGCCCTCGTCACATTCTTTAAATTAATCAATAATCACCATAAGGCTCGTCATATGTTAGGGTGTAAAGGGCCCTAACATTTCTTTAAAATAACTCAGAAAAACAAAAAAAAAACAATACAGACACAAAACAAAAAAGACACTTACAGGGTGTAAAGGGCCCCGATATTTAAAAGAAAATAAACTAAATTAAATTTACTTATTAGAAAAATATCGACAGTATGATTATATAATGTTTCAATATCTATAGACCTCGACTTCATAATTTAAATTTATAGCTTTTATAGTTATACATTAGTTATAAGTCCACTGGCGTGCAAAAAAGCAACTACATTTCCTTCGTTTCCATTTTCAGAATCAGCAACAATTCTGTTTATTAAGCCGAACCTCTTTCTGAGGTCCTCAAACATGGTACACTCTTCCATTAGATGCTTGACTGTAAGTGGTTTGTTACAAACACCACACATTGGTCTATCTTCGCCGGTTAGTAAATATGAATTCGTTAAACGCGTGTGACCGATTCTAAGTCTAATAACACAAGATGTTATTTCTACGACTAAACTTTCTTTGTTCATAATTCATGTAACGATTTTTTTTTAAACTACGATATAAGCTTTCTTACTGATAAAATTTAAAAAATATTATTAATGATATTAGAGTTAACATAACCTAAACGAACCATTTCCATTTTTTTTCATATCAAAATATGAATCTATTACGTTCGGAAGTAGGTAGCAGAATGATAATCTAATATTTACAACATCGGTGGTAACTGATACACATCTTTATCAAAATGAGACTTATTAGGATTATTTTTTGCGGGTTTTTGTTAGTATATTATAGTAAATACTAGTGTGTATATACTCGTATATATAAATATATATATATATAATTTTCTCAACATAGCATCGTTGGTGTGATATAATTTGTATAAATAATATATTTCCATTTACCAACAATTTTTTATGATATTATCCAAGCGCTTTCAGAACCATTAGTCCATCTTCAGGGATTATTTAAAACTATGAATTTGTATCCGTACGTATAGTGTTATATGTATAATTATAATTAAAATTAAATTGAAATTAAAGTTGTTATTTTCATAACAGTCGGTCGTCGTAGATTACAATTAGTTATACGTGAAGTAAAATGAAACGTCATGTCAGGCTTTTATAACAGATAACAGTAGTAAAAATCCTACTGACATAATACGCTTAGATAATACATCATAAAAAATGGTTTTTAAGTGGGAATATATTATTTATACGAATATATATATATATATATTTTTTTTGAGAAATCATTCAATTCGTAGAAATAACTGATGGAGTATTGGAAAAAGTTTAAAAACTCGAAAATACATTTCACTACGTGCTTTTTTTTTTAAATAGATTAATAGTAATAAAAACTAGAAAAGGTTTTAACAAATAAGCTGTCGTCAAAAGCAAATAAAATGTGAGAATTATAGTGGCGTAAAATAAAATAAAATTTAAAAAACGAACCGTAAATAAAGTATTACAACCGATTTAAAAATGTATACATATAGTAATAACAAAAATAAAAAGCGGCCTCGGTTACAAGTCACGTTTTTTCTTTATTTATACTGCAAGGGGTCGGGACCAACGTTAAAACTGTGTCGTTAAAGTTAGTCGATCATGCGTTGTACATTATATTGATTTTACACATTGAATTACGAGTAGAAAAGATGTGCGAGTAAAATCTACATTAAACAGCGTAGGCCTCTTTATGTATAGGCTATATTCCATTTACATACCGTTATCATTTTGGCATCGGTTCACAATGTGTATCTTCATGTAGCCAAATGAATGTACCTTTTATATAACAACATACGGGAGATGCGTTGAATATTACATTATTTTACTTTCATTAATAGAACTGGAAGCGTTACCTTCATGATTTAGACAGCAATTATTTAGATTATTAATTTGATCTATAAGTGAGCATTACTGATTTTAAATCGATTTTGTAATTTGAAATGATCTACCCTGTAAAGAAGACTGAAACTTATTCCCGGTCTAACAACTCTGGAATTAGAAAAATAATTCAATTTAAATCGTTAAACAGACAAACTAAAAAAATTGATTTTTTTTAGAAGTAGGAATCCTTTAATTAAATGAAATTTTCAGTGTTTTTTTAGTTTCCGAGGTAATTCAAATAAAATTTGCAAATAACGAACGCCCTTTAACGAACATTCGGTAATTGTACACCGAGGCTTGTCTTAAAAATATTTAAAGAATTAATCCCTTCTATTAGACGACCTACCTTATCAAAATTTATTATTAAACCATTCCTGAGATACAAAGAAAACGTACGTACAGTATAACATAATTATCCAAACGAAAATCCTCCTCAGGTAGAAAAAGGAAATAGTTGGTGAAAGATTTTTTAATTAAGTAGGGTAAGGTTAAACTTAGACTGTAACCGGGATAGGGGATTTATACAAAATTATCTGGTAATCTAGCCGTAACTTCAGTTCCCTCCCGTTAAATTGTATTATATTCTGACCGTTTCTCGTAAACCGCTTACCTTTTAACTACTGCTAGATATCGTCACAGCCAAAGGCATCGGAAACATATTCAGTGATAGTCGTCTAAGTGAGTATAACTTAGACGAATTGTTGTAATATCATTAAATACAATATTTTATTTTACCGATATCTTAATATCTTTGATTTAAGTAATTTAAAACTTTTAAAAATACTAAAATCCTGGGAAGGGGTGATGGTGATATATTTATCGATAGGAATGACTTTTCCTCTGTTATATACTATTATAATAGCTGGAAAAAAGTAAAGTTGGCTTGTCAAACCAAAAATTTATAAGCTTTTGGTAGATAAAAAAGGAAAACAACAATATAATATATTTACTTTGAAATAATGCTTTATTATTTCATTAATAGGTTAATACTTGTATCAATTGTATTCCATTTTAGGATAATTTTATACATTATATATACAAATGTAAAGTAATTGGTTCGGTTGAACAATTTGCATTACCGATTAGGTTGTTAATGGATTGACTTTAGATTTTGTTTTTGATATGGATACGTTTACCACTTGAAAACCATTAAGTGTATTACGACAATTTATGCTATTACACCGATCAATAAAATAAATGTAATAGGTTATAATATTATAATGCAGGTTTATTATTAAAGTTAAAGTTTAATTTATTTTAATACCGACTAAAATAATTTTATAATTTAGGACTTGGTTAGCGGATCGGTACCGGTTACAAAAATAGACGGCGCCGGCCTCCGTGGCCGAGTGGTAGCGTCTCGGCCTTTCATCCGGAGGTCCCGGGTTCGAATCCAGGTTAGGCATGGCATTTTTCACACACGCTACATTTCATTCATCTCATCCTCTGAAGATATACCTTAACGGTGGTTCCGGAGGTTAAACAAAAAATAAAAAATAAATAAATAAATAAATACAGCAAAAGTCTAACGATTATACTTCATGTTATTTTTCTGGATAATTTTGACTGTGTGAGTGGGGTGAGGAGAGAAGAAAATTGCCCGATCCATACACCAATATCAGTTTTTATTTTTAATGACTATTTTTTCCGTAAAAAAATAGAATTAATATTAAACGACCTACATTACAAAGATTTTGTTTATCAAGAAATAAATGAAATATAATGATTTATCTTTCGTCTACATTATTAATAAAAATATGCTCGTAAACTAATGAAAATAATTTCGAAATTGAAATCTTTTACATTTTCAAATACATGTAAAATTGATTTTCCAACATCCAATGGCGGGGGGGAACTTAATAAAATCATTTTATAAATGTTTTTACGTTTGTATAACAAACAAAGCATCTGACAACAAATGCGATTAAGATAATAAAAACCGATAAAAAATTATTTTCGCGGAATAATTGTAATGTTAAAATCAGGACTATTATTTAATATGATGATTTACATATTAAAAAAGAAATGAAAATTAGAAAAGAAAATGAAGTTTTACAGATTAAAAAAAATTTTTAAATATATTTATTTAATAATAGTTCGAAAACAATTTGGAAAACGGGCGCGCATTTCAACTGTTAAGCAATCATCATCAAATAGAGAGGAATTAATAAACACAAATATAAATTCACAAATGAGTTTTTAAAGTCGTGAAAAAATAGATATTGTATTAAGTAAATAAATAATACATACAAAACAATGGTCAGGTCCGAGTGGGAAATTAAACTGTGTTATAAGCTAATCTTTAACTTTCGACATGGATTTTCCAAAGCGATATTATATCATATGCCAGTTAAACATTGTTTTATTGTCTTTTTAATCATTGGAAAAAATATTATTTATACTGCTTCTTAAGTAATGTTTATTTATTTATTGTTAATTTTTTTATATTCATTTTTTTTCAAATTTATATTTAATTTTATTAATTCCTCAGTACCTGATGATATTATTTGTTTAACCGTTGTAATGTGCAGCTTGTTCAAGATTCTTATTTTTTAATTATTTCTTGAGTTTTTTGTTTTATTTCAATATTTTTACGGTAGAATATTCTGTATATTACTTATTTTTTTAAGTATTTCTATTTTCTATCTCTCTTTCTTTTTAATATGATTTAATATTTGCTTACTTCATGTTAGAGAGCTTAGATGGATGATACTAAATATTATTAAGGAATGTTAAAGAACGCTACCGATTTTCGTGCTGCGTCGAATAAATTTAGAAGGATGCAGTTTCTTCCAAGTCAAATTCCTTGTTGGGAATGGGAAAAGTTTTACTTCAAAATAGTTTTTTTTTTTTTTTGGTATCTTTGACTTTCTATTAGATGGAGGTAGTATATTTGAAAAGCTTTATTTTAGCGTTACGGAAAGCAAGCCACTTATTAGGTGGCTGGGGTAGATTTAATCCTTAAATCTACCCCAGCCACCTAATTTTTCAAATCGTTTAATCACTGTTGGATTAGTTTTTTGGTGACCTTATTTAATCAAGCTTTTTATTCTAAACGCCTTCCTAAGGCGTGGAGATCGATAAGAATGAAGTCAATCGATAGAAGGGGAAATCCTTCAGATTTGTACAATTATAGAGGTTTAGTTATTTTAAAATATATTACTTAGCTTTTTAAAAGATGATTTATAATAATCTGCTCGGTTGGAGCGAATATTATACCTAATTCCTGATGAGTAAATAGGGTTTCGGAAAGAATATAGTGGCTGTTTCGACTGATTTTATCGTCTCGTCTTCAATCAAGAGGGTCAAAAAGAGTAGGGTGTTTGCAGTCTCTGGATTTTTAAAGAGCGTTAGGATATTAAAGGTTTTGGATAAATCATTTATTTTAAATATTAATCAAAAGATTTTCCAGGTGATTAAAAATTTCTATGATAACGCTGTATATAGTGGTTCATGGTTACGGTGACTTCTCTCAATAGATTCCGCTATCCGAAGGAGTTTTGCAGAGAAAGATTTTGAGTCTGGTTCTCCTCTCCTTATATCTGTCTGTTATTTATAATTAACATTTATATGATATAATATAATTAATAATTAGTAACGTCAATTATTTTATTTCCTGGGGTTTATCAATTCTTTTATTGGATGATGTCAGGGTTTTGCTTATGACTTTGTATTGCGGATGATCTGGTCGATTCGGTTGGAAGTTCAAAAGATGATAAATGCTCTAAAAGAGTATTTTGAAGAGAATTTTCTTACAATTAACACTAATAAAATATCTGCTCCGATTTTTTTCCAAGGATGTTATTCTTCAAATTTCTGGCGGTTATGTTACCGGGAACATTTTATTGAGTAAGTATTCTAATGAATTCAACCATCTAGGAGTTTTCTTTTCATCTTCAACAAAATTTATCAATTGAGGTAATTATTTTCTTGTCAAGAATATGGCTGTCATTCCTTGAACCTAATCCCTCTTAACGGTATGCAAGATCAAGAAATTATTTTCTTGTCAAGAATATGGCTTCCATTCCGTCAGCCTAATCTCTCTTAACGGTATGTAAGATCAATAAGCTGGGACACCAAGGTTATTCTGAATCATTCAATGATTGAAGATGTACTTTTATACACAGAGGAAATTTGAGGTTGTGACCACGGTGAGATATGAAAATAGGCGACTAAACTTTTTAAAATGACTAATAGATTTGCCAGAAAATAAAACCAGATACATAAAGCAGGATTGAGACCGATAGAATTCATACTAAATTCGGAAATCTTTAAACGATTATTATTATGTTGGTGAATAATTCTGCTTTATATATCTGACGATCTCCTTTTTAAAGATGTTATTTAAGCTTAAGAGATATCTAAGTAAGGCTTAAGATACATTTTAGTTGGGTTTCTGGGATTCGGAGATATGTGCCTTTTGTTGGAGGATGATATTTGGCTTTCGCAATGACTGCTGATAGTGCAGAGGAATTTTCAGTCCTTGTTGGTCTCATTTAAAAATAATTTGTTTAGTTGGGCTTAAACTTTATTCTGGACAGCAAGTAGAGAGCAAGATTATAGGCATTTTAGTAGTAGAGGTCTCGATTTAAGAGAACTATAATTTTCATATAACGTTCATATACGACAGGTTAGCTTTAAAAAAAGTATAACGATCAGCCACATTTTGGCTGTTTTTTTGTATTGACGTTTTTATTTCAAGATTTTTTTATTTACCTGTGTTACCTTTCAAAATGGTTCTATAAATTTCCAAATATAAGGAATTGATAGCATTAATCTAGGACAAAATTAAAAGAAGGGGTAATTTCCAATATTTTTAATGATTGAAGAAAATTGAGATTTTAGTACGATATGTTTTTATTTAAAATAATAAAATATTTAAATAAATACTTAAGTACTTATTATAACTTAATACTGAAATATTTATTTATTTTTACACGGATTTGAATACTAGATCGTGGATACCGGTGTTCTTTGGTGGTTGGGTTTCAATTAACCACACTT
>JAAAKQ030215577.1:0-11557 GCA_010016005.3 Zanna intricata | reverse complement strand
ACACATCATCCTCATTCATCCTCTGAAGTAATACCTTACAGTAGTTCCGGAGGCTAAACAGATAAAGAAAGAAAAAAAGGTGTTGGAGAAAAGTTGTTATGTGCAACCTATCCCATAAAGCTATTCAGGAGGCTCCCCATTTTGCTGCCAGATAAAAATTTTTGGTCCATCATGCAAGTGAGGAAACAGCCATTTACACAGCATATCCAAATAAGTAATTCCTTTCACACTTGCTTCAGCAAAAAAGGACAGCCTGTAAACTTGCTGTCAGGATGTTACACAGAAAACATATAATTTTGGGGAGTCCCTTTTGCATTGTAATAGTTAATGGAAATTTTCTGATGTCTAGATCTGGACATTAGATGCGTTAACTTTTCCACCAAATTGAAACGTGTGACTAAACACAATATGATAAAAAAAGTTATCATCTTCATGCTGTAACATTTCGATTGTGATGTTGGCATGTACAGCATAATCCTTCAAATCCTGTAATGACTGTGAATGGTATGGTCACATATGTTAGTGTTTCATTAAAACATTACACACTGTCATCATTGGCATTCTAGTTCACAGCCAACCTTCCTAATATTGTAGGATTACACAGGAAAGACTCCCTGATAATACATTGAACATTTTCTTTAGACACCCTTGGTCATCGTATGCTCTTCCTTTACAGAGACATTATCTGTATCATACTGGTCGTTTCATACTTATTATGCCATTTACAAATGCTATTATCACTTGTAGGATCACAGTTACTTTCTAACAAAATGTATGTTGAACTGTGATTATTGCAGTTCACATTTATAAAACTGTAAAATACAGAGCTGTTAGGAGTCTGCTATCCTTGCTAGTAGTACTGTAAAATGGAATGATAGGGAATCAATCTACGGCAATGCGTGGAACTGAGACTCTTTTTTCTCTTAAGTCTTGCCTTAAATCAACCCTGTATACCTCATTCAAGAGATATTATACAAAATTAAAACCCTAATATTCTTTTTTGTACACCTGGTATTACTAGTAATGTGTTTACATTTTCCATATTTTTAAAGACATACATGTAACCAAATCATTTTTTATCCCACTATTCTAACGCTTTTATTGTTGGGTTTATGTTCCCCTGTTACTCCCCAGACTTAATGTTAATTTAAAATCATGTTGAGATTAAATATGTTTAATCTGTTTATCACTTTTTTTTAATGTAATTACAATATGTTTTAAAAGTAATCATGATTCATCTTCTAGCTGGAGGTGTTTGATTATAACTTCTATAGTTCTCTTCCATTGTTTTGCAGGTAGCCATCAAACACTGCATTCATTTTTCAGATCTCTAGTTCTACCATCATAGGCAGATGGGAAAAGATTTGATTTTGATATCTTCTATTTCTGAGTTGGATCAAATAAAAACAACTCGGTATAATTATCTATAATTATAATTATAGTACAAGACATCTTACTGTTTACATCAAGAACAGCTTGTGAATAGCGGATAAGAACTAAATGAATTTTATCAATTTAAAAAATAATATTATTTGAACTATGTTACTATATAAAACAATTTTGGTGGGTATTCAAACTTTGTTCAATGAGTGTAATCATAATCAGGTTTGGCAGAACACTATGAAAAATGTAGTTGAGTTAATCTGTGTTCATTAAAAATTAGTATATTTAGATTTGGCCAAACCAAAATATACTCATTTAAATGATATTAAAAAGGATATACTCATTTAAAAGATTAAAATATTTTATTAAAAACATGACTAAAATTCTTCAGTATCTATATACTTGTATTTAATATCATTTACACTATGTACTTATATTAATATATGAGTATACAACATATGTTGTTCTAGGGTAAAAATAAATTCATACATGGTGAATTTCATAAATTTTGATAGCATTATTTTTTCAGTAACCATCCAGTAATTGTAATGTAAACTGTCTTGCTGCTTTTAATTGTAAACTTAGAAGGTCCTAAAAAAAAATTATTCTTTACTAATTGATGACTCCAAAATATCTTAAAAAGCTTCATTCAGTAGTATCTTCACAAATAAACGCGTGTGGTAAAGACTAAATTACTGATTGTACAAGAGGTGGATAAAAAAATAAGTTACACCTTTGTCGTGTTCTTGAACTGAAAGGGATATATTAATGTCTTGTGATGACAATACTGGTTGTAATGGCAATACCGGGTTCAAATCCCGGTCAGGCATGGCATTTTTCACACGCACTATAATTTATTCATCTCTTCCTCCATCCTCTGAAGATATAACCTAAAGGTGGTTCTGGAAGTTAAACAAAAAAAAAAAAAAACTGGTTGTGTTGTCCTAATGCTCCCCCAACAGCAATTCTGTATGACATTCAGTTCATGTGTAGTGTCGTCAATATGGCATATCCTCTAGAGGACTTTTCCAGCATAGAAGTGCGTTCAGTAGTCTTAATTTTGTGGAAAAAAATTACAGTTGTAAAATTCATTACCAAATGTTGAGGTATAAGGTGACAATGCAGTGTCATGTCCCATGATCATAAAATGGTGCCAAATGTTCAGAAATGGAAAAACAAATATGAGTGATGAACTGCGTGCTGGGCATCCTTCAACTGCTAACACAATATGGGTAACACAGGACGTGTGAATAAAATGATCTTGAATAACTGGCACATTAAAATTAGAGAGATTGCAAATAAACTTAACATCAGTTATGCTAATGTGTTTGCGATTATTCATGATCAGCTTGGTAACCGTAAGATGTGTTGCACGATGGGTGCCACATCTGTTGAGTGACAACCACAAACATCAATGTTTTGCATCTTCTCTTTCTTTTCTGTGTACAGTTTTTGAAAAATCATCACAGGAGATGAGTGCTGGGTGATTCATTACACTCCTGAGACAACTGAGCATCACATGAATGGAGACACAAAAATTCTGTGAATCATTAACAAACTCCAAAATGTAATATTATGTAAAATAATAATAATGGTTTTATAATTAAAAAGAGAAAATCAATTTTTTATCTAAAAGTATTTCTGATTCATTTTTTAGCAGTCTGTTGTATGTCCAATTATTGAACCACTGCGTATATTGTGCAAGGTTGTAGTGTACCATAATCTTATTTGAAAATTATAAAAATTTTACCTCAGCCTGAAATAGCTCACTCTTTATCAAGCTTCTTCAAAAACTGCTGTTGGGAATGCTGAGTGGATTTTTACAGTTGAATTTGGAACTAGTGCTGGTATTAGGTAATTTAAGGATCCTTGGTGATGTGCTCAAATTGTAGGGACATATATTTTGAGTTTTTTTTCTTCATAATTTTGGGTCTTTTTATAAATATGTTTTTTTGTGTCAAAATTTACTTTACGAAAATACTTAAACATAAGGAATTAATGTTTTTATATTGGTTACTATTAATTTAATTACTGTTTTACAAGGAAATCATGTGCAGTTGTTTTGTTTTAGGTGCAACTTATGGAACAGGGATAACAGCTGTTAAATTAACAGCCTTAGGAAGACCTCAGTTATTGGTAAGTAATGAAATGAAAACTTGAACAATTATCTGAAAAGATACATTATCTGGAAAGTAATTAATTACTTTCAATTAACTTTAATTGTATGTGACTGATGGCTCCCTAACATTTGGAATTTGTTGGAAAGTAGCATTCCTGAAAATTCAAGGGTTTGAAGTAAGGATAAAATGCTAATTGTCAAACCCATTTCTAATAAATTTGTTCTCTTTGTTTACCAAAATTTTACAAAACTGAATGTGCAGGTTCAATGCAGGGCTGCAGGAATTTATTGGCATCATGCCATATTTAATTGCAGTAAAAAATTTCAAAACTTTCAATTAATTATAATTTAATAATTTTTTATGATGAAATTGAGTACAGGTTTTGTTTTTTTTAACTCATTTTAGTATTATAGATCTTTTTGCTGTGTATTTCTTTAATTAATTGTCAAATTTTTCAAGAATTCAGCTGGAATACGAAAATAATTTGTTAAAACATGAATCATTTATAAACATAAATTTTTAATAAACCGATGTGTTTATAATATTTTCTTTTATCAATGTGAAAAATTACTTTTTATAATATCTCCCTGTCTTAGTAAATTGATGATAGTGCACTAATTAACTGTTACTATGTCCATATTTGATGGTAAGATAAACATGGGCTTCAGTTTTCCCTGTGAGACCAACATGGGCTTACAAGGAAAATTTTTTGCAGTAAAATTTTGTTACTACAAAAGTATTATTATTATTCAAATAAACCTGATAAAAGTAGTATATTTATTGTGTTAATATGAGCATGGAGTTTTTATATTTGTAAATTCATTGTGTTTGTTTATGTTTAATAAAAATAATAAATAACAAATACAGTTTAAAGATGCTATACTAGATTACTCAACAAAATATGTTTACTTCTTTGTTTATTCTAAAAAATATTGACTATTTCAATCCTAAGACAATAAACGTATCTGTGAGTGACTGATGGTTCCACAATCACTCAGTAAAAAAGGTTTACTTCATTCTGTTTATGATTAAAAGATTAATTGATTACTGAAACCCTAAGACAGTAAACTTTAACTGTATGTGACTGATGGCTCCACAACATTTTGAATTTGTTGGAAAGTAGCATTCCTGAAAATTCAAGGGTTTGAAGTAAGGATAAAATGCTAATTGTCAAACCCATTTTTAATAAATTTGATCTCTTTGTTTACCAAAATTTTACAAAACTGAATGCTGGTTTAATGCAGGGCTGCCATCATGCCATATTTAACTGCAGTAAAAAATTTCAAGCAAATTAAAATATGTTTACTTACATATAGAATCATCTGTAAAGATTCGTTACTTTATTAATTAATTAATTAATTATTCAAATAAACAGTTGTTGATTATCCAGCAACAGAAAGTGAGCTTGGTGTTCCAAACACATGGCCTGTGATGGTCACAGGCCATGTATACTTGTATTTTCATTGAAACACTGGTATTGTATAAAAAAATTCATATAAATCTAATGTTACTTTTGAAGAACTATAAATCGTAGTAAAAAAAAGTCTATATATGAAATTTTTCTATTGGGGATTTTATTAAACTTAGAATATATTATAGTTATCTATGAAAATAAAAAAATTATTTTCTCATTTTATCATATTTATCCAACTTTTTATTGGCGTAGCAATTACTGATAATTACATTAAGTCAAGGAAATGGTAATTTTAAACACTCATAATAATATTTTATTACTACACTTGGTGTTTTTACACTCACTGGTACCAATTCCTGAAAATTAGCAATAATAAATAAGGTAACGGTTTTTATAAACACACATATAATACAATAATATTTCAATATTTACACATAAATTATTTAGAAAAAAGTCTCTAAACATATGATAATTATATACACACAAATAATATTAATGACCAAAATTACATTCGTATAAAAAAATGTGGACAATTTATTAATTACTGGGAAATATTACAGCTGTCAAAATTTTCTTATTAATAAAATAGAAAGGAAAGCAGAGTACTCATAGAAAAGAATGAGCTCCTTCCATACATTCATGACAGCTAAATATTGGATATATTAATTTTAAATCTGTATAACAATTTGACATATTAGCCATACACCATTAAAATTGAACAAATCTTGTTTTGTTTTAAACTAATTTCTTATACTTGATGTTATTGCATTTGAAATTTAGTGACATCTTTTATTTACATTTTAATTTTAAACCAAACATAACTTTCATTTTTCTGCTGAAATGAAACTGTCAATTTGGAGGTAAGTAGCATACTGTGTTGGATAGGGAAAAAGTCCAAATTTTTTTTTTTGTTTGTTTCTTTCCAGTCAGACATTTCATTTGGGATATTGCAGATTCAAATCGATGACAGGTTTTTTGCATTTGCTTCTAAACCCCCTTTTCAAACCCTCACTTACCATTGGGTGTTTTTTGGGAATTTTCAAGCTTTTTAGAGTTCTTAACGTTATGAATTTCCTTTGTATCAAGTCTGAAGTTTCTAGGATGTAGAATTTTAAAAAAAATTGCATGTTGCTTTTTCTTGACACTTTTTAATAAACTCCACTAAAATATTCTTTGTTAAAATGTTATATGAAACTTTATTTTTTTATGCAGCTGGGTAGCAATATGAAGACATAAATTGTTGTTGGCCTCGGTTACTGAGTTAACTCAGACAAACCCATACATCCTGAATAGCAATCTCAAGGTTAGCATATTACATCTAGTCTATTTTCCAACAGAATAGAAAACTGTCAGGGTCATATTGTTTGTGAAACATTTCTCAGTCAGTGGTTTTATTGAGATATTAAAATTGCATTGTTACTGGGTAACTCTGCTTAACAGTTAATATACCACCTACTCATCCTAAATCGCAACATTACAATTAACTTTACCTGCTATTGACTGGAATCACGTACTCTTGGGTAGTATCATATGTGATGTATACAGGATCAGCCTTTTTGGAGATCATAAGAAATGATGCTTTTTCTTGCATAGGGCATGGAACAAGTCTTATATATCTTGTTTAACCGTAATATTACAACGCAGCTAGAGTTTGTTGCACCCTCAGCCCGGTCACTTGATGTGCAAACTGACCTTCTGCAAACCATTCAGTAGTGCTATACATACCTAAGAGCAGTTGTACATTGTCATATAATATATCTGATCCAGGACTTGACATGGATTTTATGTGTATCCAATCCAACCTTGTTGCAGACTCCACTCCAGTCATTGAGTAAGTTGCTGTTGCTTCATTAGAGATCCTCGTACGCTAGGTCTAATGATCAAGATATTGAATAGAGACCACCTTCAAAAATCAAGACAACTAGTTCAGAGTAGAGCCTACTGCTTGTTTAAAACTACAACCTTTTTTGCGTAATCTGTTCATCTACTAAGAAATAAGGGGGACCAATATCATGCGGATTTTAAACCTAATTCACCTAACACAGAAGAGTGACGTCGTCTCCTCACCAATGGCAACGAATCATCACTTTTGTTACCAGGCGCTCTGGTTAGATTTTACCCATGAATAAACTGCCCAGTTGCATAATCCTATTTTTAGGTTTACTGTATGAGTAAATTTTCACCCATGATGAATTTTTATCTATAAATTTGTTGTTCATGAATGTCTGAAGTAAAATTAATTGATTATTTTTAAAAGCAACTACAACAAATTCTAAATACAGTAACAGTGGAGTTTTTCTTTACATGTGTGTTCATAGCTTTAATTAATTATAGTAGTTTCAAAACCTGATGAGTAATTGCTAATTTCCTTGTCTTACTGAAGGCCGGTAACAATCTTTAAACATGTAAACAGTATACATATTAACACACATGATGATTATTGTTACAAAAAAGTGAGTGGGAGATGTCACCAAAGATTCAGTGTATTACCCCTATAACTAACACTTTAATGTGTTTATTAATATTACGTCTATTTTTATTAAATTTTGTAATTGTCATTTACATTTTGTCCATTATTTCTTAGTCAGTTTGTTGGTTACTGATCTTGTGATTGATTTACATAAGTATTTTTTTTTTCTAGAGAAGTAGTGATAAAATATATCACATGGCTACTTCTACTGTAGATTTATTACAAAACTTTTATTAAATTAGTGATAGTACATTCATTTAATTATTTATCTAGTTTTAAAATTTTTTATTAGACTATGCCGATTGGCAACATTATTTGCACTTCATTATGTTCAATACCGTTTTTAACCAACACTGTATTCTTGTTTTATTGAGATTCCAGCTGAAGTAATGTTGGATTTTTTCAAAATGGGGAAATCCTTTGAAATGTAATAAATATGTGCATTTTAGAGTATGAGCTTTAGTGAACTAAAAATAAAAACTATTTCAAACATTTTTTTCTGTTTTGTTGTATTGTTTATATATATATATATATATATATATAATCAGTCTAAAATCAGTTATTTTAGGTATGATCTTACATAGTGATACAATAAATGTTTTATATATGTGTCAATAGATTTTATAAAGAATGTTGAATTGATAGAATAGATTTTTGTTTGTGTGTTATAGCTTCAGCTATCAGAAGTAATTATGAGAGCACGTAGATTTGTTAGTGAGGTAATGGGTGGCCATGGTAATGTAATTGGACAAAAGTTGACGCCAGAACAACTCGCAAAGAAATTAGAACAAGCTGGTGTACAGGATACTAAAAAATTTTTAGAAAAAGTCACCAAAGACAGTGAAGGGTAATTTTTTATTTACATTATTTATTATGTTATATGAATGTTTGCATATATTATTTATACTATAACAGTATTTTTGTGTGTAATAGTGATATTAAATATTTTTTTTTTAAATATATAAAAAACTAAAATTAGGACAATTCATTTTTTATTTCAATTTTTGAGGAAAATTTTAGATTAATAATAATCTCCTAAGAGGAAAAATGTTTGTCTTAATTATATTTGTTTCTATCTAACAGCATGTCGCTTACATTAATTTTAGGAAAGTATGTTGTTTATAAAGCAATGTTAATTTCAGTCACCTTTTCTTACTTGTTGTGTAACTTGATGTTTTTTTCATTTTAGAAATGTGTATTTGTGATTATTTTCTTGCTAAACCCATATTATGGTTTTGTTGCAACAAATTGCATTAATAACAATGCTTGTCTTGTACCTACAGTAACTTCCATTGGCAGGTACAACGTCTCCCTTTCAGGATTCTCTTGTGCATTTTTTATTTTGGCATATTTTTAGTCATTTAGTTTTTATTAGAGTACCGGTAAGTCTTTTTGTCATAAATAAAATTGTAGCTCACCCAATCGTTGACAGTATAATTTTATTAACAAATATTTTTTGCATTTTTGTATTGTATAAAAAGAATGTAAAACTCCTTTAACTGAAATTTTTTTATTACAAAGTTGTTAATATGGATATTGTTTATATCATATATATATATTTTTTATATATCAAATAACATAGTAACTGAACTAAAAAAGTTATACCAAAAGTCGACTTTCACAGGAATCCCTCATCATCAGATAGGTACAAAATTCCAAAATTACGTCAAATAAAAACAAGAAATAAATAATAAAAACTAAAAATTTAGAAAATATAAACTCTGGTAACCACACAACTTGAACAGCACAACTCAGTATCAACTGGAGTGACAATAAATTTAAAATGTCATACAACTACATTCGTAAACACTGTTACCAACTGCTACAACCAATTATCTCCGTAATTAAATCATCAGAACGGTCAAAAATGGTCTGTTGAGTAATCATTTTATACTTATGTTTAAATCTATAAATATAATATTTTTCAGGTATTCCAATTCTTTTGCTGCTGTTACAAATTTACAAAATTTCTAAATTATTTTTATAATCATTAATACTATGCCTACACAACAGGTTGGCCGTATTAGACTCGCCTCTCTTTCCAATGTTCCAAGAATTTATTTTTAAAAGATCTGTTAGTTTTACCAATACAGTTTTTATTACATTCATTACAAATAATTATATATATTGCTCTTAAATTCTCTCCATCACTTTTATTATTATTCCTTAAATATTTTATAATATGGTTATTTGGTTTGTAAGTTTTTTTAAATTTATTTTTATCATAAACATTAGTTATTTTGTCTGTTATTTTATTTGTATAACTGTATTCTAAGAAAAACTATTAATACCCTCTATGGTATTTTCTTGTTGCAGTTGTGTAAAACTACCGTGGTACTTAATTCTCTGCTTTTTGTATATCTTTTCTATAACTCCAACATCAAAAACATTAAATACTGCTATTTGTTTTATCACATCTATTTCCTTACTAAGTTTGTTATCATTGTTTCTTGTATAATGTAAAGCTCTAAAATTCAGGTTTTTATATGTACCAATTTTTTGTAACTGGGTAATTAGGATTTACATGTATTGTAATACCATTCATTATGGATATTCAATAAACTGATGTTTCTATAATATTATTTTCATTTATTTCAATCTCAGTATCTAAAAAATGCATTTTTTTGTTCTTTTCCATTTTGCATGTAAATTTTAAATTATCATTATAATTATTGCAGTATATTATTTTGTATTACATTACAAATAAATTATAATCACCATATGGTGACTAAAATTATTAAAATTGATTTCAAATTTTCAGGATTCATTCTTATTATCGTAGAGAAAGTTTTAAGCTTTAGATCGAGGCCCTACCCCATTGGGGGTGAAATTATCAATTTTTCTCTCGGGATGATAATCTAATACCATTTTTGATTATATTTATTGAAAAATTAGACTATATATTTTATAACATATCGGATTTTCAGCTCTCTACCTTGACCCATTTTTGATACATAGGGTAGTGGAAAGGGGAACCATAAGGGATATGTTCGTCTACACCAGTAGCTTCTATGTCAAGAACTAGTGAAACGGAGGAGGAAAAAGAACTTTTAAATCTTTAATTATTATTTTTCAGCTATCTGAATTTTTTACACAAACATAAGGTAATGAAAACAGCTGGGGTCCAGTGGGGCAGAGCCCCCTAGCTAGATAGAAAGGGTGACTGAAGTGAGTCCTGACCGGCTATTATTGTTATATTCTGGTGCATGTGAGTTATAACAGACATCAGTCAGAGTAGCTTTTTCTGATTATTTAAATGATTTTCAATTCTTCCAGTGGCTGTGGTTGAACAGAATGAAGTTGTCACTTGTAATAGCTCAATGTAAGCTACATTTTGCTGGATTTGGCATGTTGATGTGCAGTATCTTATTCTTTTTCCTGAAAAAGTAATGGGCAACCACTTTACTCCCTTAACTATCCTACCGTTTGATGTTTGTTGTTTTTTCTTGAGAGTAATTTATAAATGATATAGTTTTGTTTGTAACTGTTGTATGAGAGGTTATTGTAGGCGATAGTTAACTACTAGCCGTGCGAGGATAATTAGGAATTTAATTAAAATAAAATACTCTAGTAAAAATGAAAAACTGTATAATAAATTTAAATTTACACTAACAAAAAAGACTTGACAAATAATAGTTTTAAATTTGGAAAAAACAATGAACTTGATAAAAAAAAGTATTTTAAAGAAAAAGAGAGGTATAAAATTATTATTATATTTATATATATAACAGTATTTAGTTTAACAAGATATACAAAAGAGAAGAGTTACCTGTACATAAAATACAATAGATGTATTTAAGATATGTCCAAAATTAATTTGCTTAAATTATAACAGTTATTTTAAATGAAAAACAAATAAAAACTCCTGTTACATTAAGTTAGTAACACTGTAGCAGAGCCTGGCTGATCCAGAACGAAGCAGAAGCCAATTAATATGAAGAATTAACATTGAATATATATCATAGATGAAGTCTTAAAACAAACAGAAAATACTGCACTTTATTAAATTGAATATGAACATTAAGACCATTTGAAATTATTAAGGATTGTTGAAACTGAAGGAGTGTGAACAAAGAAAACTGATGGATCCATAAGTGGTCGAATAAAATATAAGACGTTAAATTTTAGAGCTGGAACGCTTGTGTTCCGATCAATATAGAAACTTATTCA
>JAAAKQ030215566.1:0-11557 GCA_010016005.3 Zanna intricata | reverse complement strand
GTGAAAAATGCCATGCCTGATTGGGATTCGAACCCGGGACCTCCGGATGAAAAGCCGAGACGCTACCACTCGGCTACGGAGGCCGGCGCCAACTTTCATGGCAACCACTAGTTTCTCAATGTGAACACTTATGTGATTTACGAGTAATAATATAAATGATCTTCCTCCTCGAGTCATATTCCTTCTAAGTGCAGCAGATGAAATTACCTGCTCACAAAATTTAACTTTAAAAGTGGGATCACGTTTCAAAGACCAGCTCACAGGCAAATAAGGATGTTTAATACAACAGTCTACAGCAACTCATAATACAGAAAACAAACATTAAAAATGGATGAATCATAATTAATTGTCAAACAACAGAAAAAATGTTTTTGAAGTGTTTTTCCATTAGCCATCTGACTGGTTTGATTCACTTCTTCAATGATCTTTTGTTATGCTAAGTCACAAAAAAAGGTTGCAGCAATTTAAAAAAAATGAAAGTTGTATCAGTAACTTTTAGAGATAATCAAAGAGTATTTTTTTTTTTTAAATTTACCAACTCAAAAAGTTTTTTTTACATACCTTAGAATGTTTCATTAAAAAATTGCTCCATTGGTCACTCTGCAAACATCCAGCCGATAATTCACTTTTGTCCACATCCAATGGATCATCACAGGTGTAACTATGACAATAGCAGTAGTGATCCATTGTCTTAAATGTTGTGCATCCCTGAGTTTTTACTGTATACAGTATTTTTAACATATCCCCATAGAAAAGAGTAGGAGTATCAAATCTGGGCTTTTCAGAAGCCAAAGCATAGGATCAGTTCTACCAATCCAATGATTAAGGAATCTTTCATTGAGAGTGCATCGAATGCCTAGGCTAAAGTGTGGGGGTGGACCATCTTGTTGAAACATTGCAGCATAGTTATAGTAAATGGGGATCTCATCAACCCAATGAAATTATTGAGTATGTCAGAGATACCCCAAAAAATAAAAGTTTGGTGCAGTTTGATGTCCAGTCATGTGATTGACCCATTCTTTTTTCATGAGCCTACTATCACAGTTCCAAATGTTTTCTTGCAAGTTGACCAAATTAAAAAAAAAAGTAATGTTGCTGTAATGTTTCAACAAGTTGGTGCATCCCCACACTTTAACCTAGGCATTCTATGCACTCTCAATGAAAGATTCCCTAATCATTAGATTGGTAGGGCTGGTCCTGTGCTTTGGCCTCCCAGAAGCCCAGATTTGACTTTTCCTAAAGTTCCTTTGACTTCCTAGACTTTACTATTGAGATATGTTAAAAACATTGCCTATGGTGAAAAAACCAGGAATGTACAACATTTAAGCTGATGAATTTTTTTTTTTTAAAGACTTGTTCAAATATGTCTAGTAGCTTCTGAGATACAATTTTTTTAAATTGACGCCAAATGTTTTTGATGACCTGTATTTCCTATAGACTAATGTCAGTTATCGGTTTTAAATATTCTTATTTTATGCTTATTTTACATTTTTTTTACAGTGAACTCAACTTTTTACAACCAAATTAACTAACTCTGGGTGCCTTTTAATCATTCCATTTACCTTGATTTTCAATGTATAGGATTTTGCCTTAAATCAAACCTCTCATCTTTTAAAAATAAATTACTTCTTATTCTTGTCGGCCTACCTGATGTTTTTGCATTATATAGTACTATTTTTCAAAAAGCCTACTCTGATTTTCCTATTTTTCATTTTTTACATGATAGAGTATTAGTTTGCACAATCATTTCTTTATGGTTTCTTCTTAAAAAAAAAAAAAATTAGACATTTTTTTAACTCCAAAAACTATATTTTATACTACCATTTTTCTATTCTGCATGAAAACTATCCTAACTTGTGCCATTTGGTTTTTTATTGGATTTCATACTTTCTAGTTTTGCTAAATAACAAACATCTTCTCATTTATTGTGTTCAACATTAATTTTTAGCTTCTCATCATATCCTCCTTTCCATCATATTTCATTTTCTTGAGTCTTACTGATATTTTATTTAAAGTTTCATTTCTTCCCTAATAATGAATAATTTTAAATCACTAAATATAAAATTCCAAAACAGTATGTTTCCAAATTTCAACAAACAGGATGCTTTCAAAATTTCAATGTCTTTGCTAGTTAGTAAGAAGATAGATTTTTTAAAAAATTCAGAAATATTTTTTAAAATCATGAATTCTTAAAAAATATCTAATTTAATCCTTGTTTTTTTAAATGCTCAAACTGTTTAATTATATTAGAATTAATTTGTTGTAGGGAGTTAAAAAAAGGAGTCGTCCTCAAGTTCAGGCAGATGTGGATGTAAGTGCAATGGCTCGTTCCTCAGAAGGTTTGGCCCGTGTCAATACAACTACATTAATTGCGTATTTAAGAGCTCAAGGAATACCATGTAAAGTAAAAGATAAAAAGGGAGATTTAGTAGCTAAAGTAATGGCTCATCTAAAAAATGAAAATTAATATTTCCACAATGCCATTATAAATTAAATTCTTTTATAATTTAATCGGGACATTAATTATAAGAATGTAATTTAATAATGTAAATGTAAGACTGGTATACTGTTTCTGTATTTATTTATTCTTTTAATCTAGTTCTTTATAAACAGATAATAGAAAATGAAGGTTTTCTTTTAATTTTATATATAAGTAAAAAGTTTATTAAATAAATGTATATAAATAATTGTATGATAAAATATTATAATTAGTTAATTTTTTTAATCTAAATATTTAGAAATTGTCATTCAGATTTAAAATTATATGAGAAGTATGACATTATACTATTTTGTAATATAAAGTAATTGAACTCTATAATTGTATAGTTATGTATAAATATGTAAACTCTTCTTTTTAATGTTGTATTTAAATAACTTTTTACAAATTTTGTTATTTTTTTAAAAACAATTATTACTGTATAATAATATTAACAAAAAGAAAAAATCTGTTTAGTTTCAACTGAAAAGGAACATTTTATTTCATCTATGTTTTTTTTTTTTTTTACATGTTCAGTTCAAGTGAAGTTTAATTTACTGCTTTGTATTAATACACTTACTAGATTAAAATAATTATTAAACTTCTGTATAAAGTGATAAAACTTTGTTGGCCAATATATTTGATAGCATAATTCCATGAAGGCTCCATTTTGTAGTTATATTCCGAACTTCATTCTGTAAAAATTTAGTTTTGGAACTATACATTTTTTTCTTCAGTAGGGTTGATATCTTTAGAAAGGGAATTTCTTTCATCTATTTTTCTATATATCTTTATTAGATTTGCTTGTAGAAAGTAAAAACCTGCTGGTCCATTCTCTTCAAAATAAGACTTATGACAATGAAATGTCTTTTATTTTTATTTATCTATTAGATTAAAATATCAGGTCTGTATACAGAAACAGCAGCATCTAGGCTGAACTATTGTTGGTAAAATATTTAAGTTAATTATATTATGCCTGACTAAACACTATTTTATTATTATTATTACTGAAATTTTAAAGGAAGAACTAACGCTGTAGGATTTACAACACAAGAAAAAGGGGAAAACAAAGCTTTGATGTACTTCTGAAAATATATCCACACTGTTATGTGTTGAGTAAATAGTAAAGTATTATTTATATGCTTTTACAATTCATAAATACAAATTACATATTCTATTAATCACAAATTGATGTATGGTATAAATAACTGAATGAAATAATAAACAACATATTTTTTTATAAAGAATGTTTCTCATCACCATAAATAAATTCTTATTATGTGCAATGCTTATTTGAGTTTAGAAGAAACTATATTTTGTAGTGTAAAGTATTGTAAGTTTAAATGCTTTGAAGAAGCTATCATTTTAACCATGTTACAAAGAAATCTGATTGTAATAGTGATATTAATGTACCAGTTTATAAAAATATAATAATTCAGCACCTCCTATCATACATTATGCCATTTGTACATGGTCTTGTAATTTTCACAGAAGTTTTTAAAATAGGCAGAATTTAGTTTCATATGGAAACATTTATGTTTTTATTGTATTGTAGAAGTAGTTCTCTATTCTTTAATACACTTATAATTTTTTTTATGTAGATAAGTTTAAAGAGAATAGAAAAAACTTTCCAGATGTCAACTTTGAATTAAAAGTAATTGATTTTACATACACACACATTATATATATATATATATTTTTTTTTTTAAATAATAGCAATGCAAATATATTACTATCATCAATAGTCTGAAAATTGCTACTCTGTGCCTCATTAACTTCCAAAACTTTTATACAAAAGTTATAAAATGTCAAAAGCTAATTAATCAGACCATATAATATCGATTTATGTTTTTATGAAAAAATAAACTTTGTATGTTTTAATCAGAATTTTTACCTGCACTCAATTTATTGTGCACCTTTATTGTGCATTTAAAATACTACCCAAAAAAAAAATGTATTTTTTTTGTTAAACATGTATATAGAAATTCTATTTTAGTATATAAAAATTTAATTTTTTTGTTAGTATGATGATGAAATCATTTTTTAGGCTATATGCGTCTACTTCTTAATTAAGATGTGTATTATATTTTTGTTTATGTTTTCATGATTATTTCTTATTCACGTGTTCTAAATGAGATGATAATATTAAAACATTTTTTTGATATTGACAGTTTTAGTCAGGGAGATAAGAAACAAAATGGTTTTCTTCTGTAAGACCCATAAGCCTGGCCTTCATCCTGGCCAGTGTTTTGAAAACACTATCATACTCTAAATAATATAAATAAAGTGAGAATTGCTTAAAATACCAGTTATATAGAAATAATTGCCAAATTTGAATTTAAAAAAAGATTAATATTGACATCATAGTAAATGATAATATTAGAAATTATATACGAGTAGGTAGGTAGGTAAACAAGGTACAGAAAATTTAAGGGCTAAGGATTAAGTTGAACTCCTTGGTGTTTAGAGTGTTATATAACATGTTATTTAGTCGTAAATAAATGAACACTTGTCTTTTTAACTGTTCTAGTTTACATTCTTAAAACAATGTAGGAAAAAAGGAACAGAAATAAAGCAGGGTTCTACCCTGCTCCTAACAAAGTCCACTTTTCTCCTCTTTTTTTTTTTTTTTTACAACTTTGTAGGTAAAATTAAAATTTGTTTAATATATTTAAAGATTTTTGCCAAGTTAAGGCTGTAGAATTTGGCAGAATCTTTATCTTAAAAAAGTTTAATTTCAGTTGTGAAATTAGCATTACGCTTGTTAAAAATACATTTCACTTTTTATCACTTGAACTACGTAAGTTTTTTCTTTCAGACTTATTTCTAATTCATCCTGATCCAACAGCTATTTTCAATTTTTTTTTATTGGGAAGTTCAGAAAATGATATTATCATCACAGTTTCATGAATTTTTATTTTTATTTCGTGTGCATATGGAAACAATAAAGTTGATTTGTTGTTATTAGTTGTCTTACATGATTCAGGTATGCAAATCTCATGTGAAGATGTCAATCACATTGTTAGTATATATTTACAATCACACATAAGAATTTTACAATAAAAATTATTAAAAGTTAATTTTGAATATCAAGTTTTGTTAACATTATGTTCTGTAGCTTATACAGAACTTTTATTTATACCATGTTTAATAATAAAAGAGATGTAACACTGGTCAACAATGATTTTGTTACATAGCCAATATTTGCTGAATCTTACGTATTTTTTAGTGCTGATTCAAATAAGATGATGATTCGAATAAGATTATGCTGGTTTCAAATAAGAAGTAAGGATCTCCCTACTGCCAACAGATTTTTGTAATTGCCTTTCCTGTTTTTCAGCAAGTACAAGTAAGTGTGCATTAATGATGCAAGTACAGTATATTATTTATTTATTGCGATAGTTCAGTTGCTAAATAAAATATAATTATTTGAATTGATAAACCCATGAAATTAAGTATTATTATTTACATAGTAATTAAAAAGATTACAAATGCAACTCTGCGTATTCAATGCCAACCAATCTCTTGTCAATGCCGCTTGTTCCTGGTGAGTCAGTATCTCATCACTCTTCCATTTATATAGGGTAATTATGATCGCATTTAATTTGTTTTAATTTTCTCCATTCTTTGCACCAATGTTTCTAATTTGTTGGTGGGAAAAGTTTTGACATCTGCTACTTGAATAAGGATTATATCTATGTGTATCGAATGAGTACTGTATTAGAGCTTTACATTATGAGAATCTAATTAGAAATGAATAATTATTATTACAATTAACAAAGAAAACAGCTACATTGCATTCTTTCCTAGAATCCTAGTTTCCTAGAATCTAATTATCATCCTAAGACAGCTTTTAATAACCTTGTAATATTATTACTTTGGGATGATTTTAAAATGTTTAAATAATTCAGTTTGCCAAGTTAAGACTTATTTCATTTCTCTTTTAAATTTTTAATAAAAATAAGGTTATTTGAACTAAATATACAGCTAAATAATAGCTTTGGATAAAAAAATAAAGCTTAGGTAAACAATAGCTTTGGAAATTAAATTAAGTAACCAAAGAGAGTGATAAGTACAAAAGGTAGCTACCATTGGTACTTTGAAATGATATACAGAAAAGTTAATGGTAAAATAACTTTTACATCTACATTTGTAATAATTTACTTTTTTCTAAAAGAAAAAAATATTGCATTGTTGATCCAAATCATAAATAAAAAGTTATTTAAAACAGTCTCGGAATTTTAACAATTTTTCTGACATTTCATAGATGGTAGATCCAGAATAGTGAAGTTTAAAAATGTTGAAGAATAAGATAAAATCCAATTCACAATAATGTTAGATTGTTAATATTTCCCACTTAAGGGAGTTTAAAAGAAAATTTTCAAGTTTTTTCCTTTGCTTAAATTAGAATGTAATTAATTTTGAGTATTTTGGTATAAAATGCATAGGTAAATAATGAGACCAAAATTTTATTTAATGAAAAAAATGTTACTGGACCGAAAATTTATTTATTTATTTAACCAACCATGCTTTTTTAAAACAAACCATAACTAGATGGCAGTGGTTTTTTTTTTATTTTGAAATGAAATCTTTGTTTTTCCTCTGTAGTGGCTAACCTGAAGACAAAAAATGCAGAAAAGTAAGTAAACATAACCAAAGTGTGTGTTTTTGTTTTCTGTTTCAGATTTTAAATTTGTGAAGTCAATTTGAACCTGTCTATTCTTTAGTTTTCAATTTACTCTTTCATCTTATAATGACCAATTAGTTTTTAAGAATTAAGAGCATCTGATAGTAATTTAATTATTAGTTTTCATATGCCAGAATTTATTTTATTTTTTTTAAATTATTGTTAAAAAATAATGAATCTAGATCAGTAAAATTACTATATTAGTGGCAACCTTGTCAAAAAGTTTAATCCAGAGGTAGTTTTTGAGAAAATAGGTCATAAAGTTACATATATTAACATGGGAAAGGATAGGGGGCATTCCGCTCCCCTTCATTATTTTTTACGCAGTAGTTTTTGAAATCCTAATTACGACCACCTGTATACTGAATACTTTGGTTACTAAAAGTACAGCGGGGGATAATACAGCTATCTCTTGCATTTGTATGTTTTTGAGCTTCAAAGATGCAGAGTTTACATTCTTTTTTCCTTGAAAATTCAGTAATTTTCAGTGAATACTTATTTATTGAATAGATTTTATTTGATAGAAAATAGAGATTTACCATCGAACTACTACTACCATAGAGCCATACATAGCCATCTCCTAAAGCATGTTTCAAAATTATTAATACCATAAAAAAAGTTAAAAATCTTTCTTTTTTTCTTAGACCCTTCACCTTCCTAACTATAATGGGTTTTATTTTCAGTCAGTGTTCTAAGTTGAAGTACTGTAAATTAAACTGAATACCTTACTTGCATAAATGGTTAATAATTTGAATATATTAGAGAGTAGAATCTTAGAAAATAAAATCACATGAAATAAAGATAAATAACAGTCTTTAATAAACTAATCTACTAACACTGTTGAACAATACTCTCCAGTATACCTTTATTAGATAAGAAAAGAAATCTGAACTATATATTTATAATTTTTAATAATCGGTTCAATTATTTAATAATGTTTAAATAACTGATTTAGATAATTAAATAAATAACAAAGTTCTTTGTTTTAAATGAATTTTTATTGAAACTTTGAATAAAATTTATGGCTGATTTCAGAACCAGTTATGGTTACTGAAATCAGGTTTTACTAAAAAAAATTATGAAGACAAATTTTTGTTTAAATGCAGCTGATAAAAATTAATAATTTTATTTATGTATAAATTACTGTACAAGTCTTTTGATAAAATATTGACTTACAAATTTGTATTTTTTTTATTCTGATTGATTTTAAATAAATGTAAACCATAGGTAATGATTTGCATGTCTTTTTGTCGTATAAATTTTTTTCAACATATGTTTCACCAGATGAAATTATCAAATTAAAGGTTATGATTTTAAACAACTAAAATTAATGTCATATAGAAATAACCTAAAGACTAAGCATTCGAAGAATCACTGGTATTAGATCCTTATGCATTCTCTTTATCTTGAGATGATAAAACCTTCCCTTTTTAACTGAATAATAAAGAAAATCAACATAAAATTCAGATTCAACAGCATATAGTGAATTTTTTTTTATTTGAACAGTTTATATAAAAATTTTTCCAATAACTAGTCAATTTCTAATTACACTCGGCATTATATTTTTATACCGAAAATAATTTATGTATCTGTCGTTTATTTTTTGTGATTATCAGTACTTTTAATAGTATGAGATTTATTTTAAAAAAAATATTTTTCAGTTATTAAAAGAGTAAATTTTTGTTAATATCTCATCACATTTCTCCTTATCTTTGATACCAATCGCAGTCAAATCTTCTTTAGTCAGTGTAAACATAGTATCTACATCAAACTAAACAAAAAGGAAATACATATTTATATTTAAATTCTATTAAATAAACCAACTAGTATAGAATTTTGAGATATGATATTCCTCTCACCTTAATTTTCACGAAAGTACTTTCATGGAATCCCATATCTTCAGGTATGATTGAAATAATTCAATTATTGCATAACAAAGATTTAAAAATTAAAATAATGAAAATTGCAAATTCATTTTTACTAAGTGCTGCGCTATCTTTTAGAAGACAATCTACTCAAACACTGTCTGATGGTTTATCAAAATGAAATTTTGTTTCTATTTGTATATGAATATTTTTCTATTATTACATACATAAATAAAATAAACAAACTGAATGGAATATGTAAAATTTAATGTAATGAATGTGATGGCATTTATATAGGATACAGATACTTTAAAACTACATTTCTAGAACATTACAGAGATTACAAAAGTAATAAATTAGGTTTATAAGGCAGACCATCTATAAACAATTTATTTCCAATATTAACACAAATTTAGAAATATTAAAAATTAATAAAGATGACATAAAATTTTAAATAGAAAAATATTTACATATATAAACAAAATTTCAATTTTATAAACCCTCAGACGATGTTTGAGGGTGGCAGTTTTATAAAAACTGCAACAGCTAGCAGCACTCATTTAAATTAATACACAAATTTCATTATTTTAATATTTATTTTTCAATCTTTAGTATGCAATAACAAAATTATTTCAATCATGAAAAAGGATTCCAGATACCACAAAAGTATTTTCAGAAAAAATTAAGGTAAGATATGTCTTATCTCAATATTCAGTACTAGGCAGTTTATTTAACAAAATTTAAATATAATTCAAAAGTACACATTATATACTACATATGCAATAGATATAATAAAAAAAAAGATTTTTTTTAATTCTGCAGGCTATATGTTTTCAACTGAGTTTGTCTATTTCCCACACAAATGCTGAATTTTCAACAAAAGCTGTATTACAAAAAAATTGTTTGCAAATATCACTAATGAGTCAGAATTACTCAAATGTAACATAACAGGTGATGAAATATAGATAGATGATAATGATATTGAAACCAAGGTCCAATCATCCCACTGGAAACTTCCTGAAAGACCAAAATCAAAACAAAAAGCACGCCAAGTTCAATCAAATGTTAAGGTTCTCCTTAATCTTTTTTTTTTTTTTATTACAATGTTATCATCCATTATGAATTCTTACCACAAGAATCCGCAGTCAACTAATAGTATTACTTAGCATTTATATGCCATTTACAAGAGGCAATCTGAAGAAAATTACCACATATGTGAACAAAGATTTCTTGGATTTTGCACCATAATAACACTCTGCCTCACACTTCATTATTAATTTGCGATTATTTAGCTAAAATAACAACATACTAATGTTGCAGCCTGTGTATTCTCCAGACAAGACACTCAGCAATTTTTATTTTCGTTCCCACTGATTAAAAGAACATTGAAGGGACAATGATTCATGATGATAGATGAAGTAAAGAAAAAAAAATTGTGAAGTGCACTTAAGGCTACAAAAAAAAAAAAAGAAACTTTTCACAAATGTTTTGAGAACTAACGTGCTGGCATAAGTGAGTCGCATGTCTGGGGATCTACTTTAAAGGGCGGCAATACCATTGTAGAAGAATAAATTCTTGTTAAAAATTAAAATTCTCATTGTTTATCACTTCTCATATTAAACACTATTCATTCAGACATTAAAATTTGATCAATATAGCTTTTTAGCTATATTCCTTTTTTGGTCATATTTATTTGATCTTAAGAATGTATTGTAAGAAGTGCATCTGTTACTGTTTAACTGCAGATGAGTTACTTTAAAAATTAGTAATATTTAGTTGTGATTAAGTCCATATGTCATTAGCATTTTCAAACTGTAAATTTTGTTTAAAACTCTAAATTTTCCATTTTCAGAGTAATTCTTAAAGTACCTCCTGCAATAAATTAAATTTGTAAAAATTCAAACAGAATTCTCCTAAAAAGCATTATAAAAATTTAGAATATTATAATTGGCAGGAACTATGGCCAAAGGTATCAAATAACCACCAATTAATACATACTCCAACATTTAAATTTAAATACTAGAACCTCAATGTACTTTTAATATATAAAATGAAAACAAAAACAAATTAAACATTAATATCCATTATAATATCTACAATCTCAAATTCAGTAATAATGACACACACAGCCACTAGCTTTATTTATATGTGATACAGAAGTATTTATATGAGATACAGAGTATCTCACATACAAATAAAGCTACTTTCAGTATGTAATCAATTACCATAAAAATTCTCAATGGGTGCATCAGAGTATAAGATTGAACGCACAAGAATATGTCATCTACATTACCAACAGTAATAATATGTTTACTGACAAACTGAGCTTAATAAATAATAAAACAAATTTTTAAATCCATCAATACAACACTGTACATAAATAATACGACACAAAATTGTATAAGCACTCTTATTAAGCAAGCTCCCTCTACGAATCATGAGACCTTGCCGATGGTGGGGGGGCTTGCGTACACAGTGATACAGAGTAGCTGGACCGAAGGTGCAACCATGTCGGAGAGGTACCTGTTG
>JAAAKQ030215555.1:0-11557 GCA_010016005.3 Zanna intricata | reverse complement strand
GCTAACAAAACGTTTTCAGGCATGTGTTTATTGGAAACTTTTTTCTTATTTTTAGATATAGAATCCGTTTCCGAGAGCTTGCCGTGCAGTTTTGATACACTCTGTATATATATAAAATAATAACAATAAAAAACACTGGAAGCGCAAAATTCATTCAAGAAATGAGTTTCCGATTTGTATCAGTGTAAAGTACATAAAAGATAACGTGCATATTTAAATAGCGTAGCATTAAAATGTTGTCAGGGGCTTAATTTAATCGGATTAAGATTATTCAGATTAATAATAAAATCATTACTATTACTGTAAGATATTATCACGCTAAAATTGTATATAATAATAATAACAAAAGTAATTTACTATTACAATTAATAATTATAGTTGACTGTTACATTATAATACTAATAATCTCATGATTTTTTTACTAGTATTTTATTACAGTACAAATTTAAACTTAATATAACTGTTAAGTTATCAGTTGCTTAGTGGTTCCGTTATTTCATTATTCAACTATTCTAAGAACCTGGGAACGTGTTATGAGAACTTCCGTTTTCAAATAATTTATTAAACTTATTGTTTGTTACATTTAATATTAAAGTGTTTTTATTTACATAAACAACAAATTCTATAACTTACGGTAAACCAAAAAAATATTCTAAATATTATTTAAGATATTTATTATCTTAAAAAATAAATTGTCATCATAAAACGGTATTTATTCTTTTATCTTTTATTTTTTATTATTACGAATTTTGTTACGTGTTTTAACAAGAAAAATGGGAACGATAAAATCTTAGTTAAAAAAGTGGAAGTTCTTGCCGAAAAATAAAAAAAAAAAGATATAAAAAATCAAAAGTCAAATCCTTGACTAATGAATTGGCAAAGTACATGACTAATTTACCAAATTTATCTTTAAATAATTATGTTTTTCCCCCCAAAAAACATACTTTATTTAAAATTTAGCAATTACATGTATTTACACTTATTTAAATAATCATTTACTGTATTTCTTTACAATTATTTAATTACATATGACTGCGCATTTATAAATGCATAAATTCAAAATTTTTCGTAACATAAAAATTTACATTATATAAATAAATAAACAGATAATATAAACGCAATAATAAATAATAAATTTAAATACATATAATAAATAATTAGGCTCACCTTCAGACTTGTAGGTCGTATTAAAGAAAATCAAAAAACAAATTAACAATTAATAAAACTTACAATCTTCACATTTAGTGATGGTGAACATTTCATTTAAATAGGATGATTTTTAGGTTATAGACTAAGAAGCATTCAAAGGAAATGAAATCTAGATAAATTATATTTGATAATACTTTAAGAGAAAACTTAATGCATAAGATGTAATTTATTTTAAGAGAAAACTTAATGTAAGATAGTTACATTTTATTAATTTAAATTATGAGTTAATAATTAAGCTATTATTATGAGCTAATAATAATTAAATTATGTATAATTAATGTGTGTAGACTTTCAGATGGTGTTGTGTAAACAATTGTGGCGGCTCGCGTATAAGAACTGTTATTTTCATTTCATATTATCGATAATATTTAATATAATGAGTCGTTTTTTCTTTATACTTGTACAATATATAACCCTTAAGCTTAATGTTGGTAATCATCCCCCAGTTTATACAAAAGATATAAAGATCTTTGTATGGAACTGTGCGCTTCTTTGTTCCAGCGGCGTGTTTGTTTGTTGTGCGTATGCGCACAACAACCAAACACCATGGCAGCTGCACGCGAGGCTGCGAGGGATAGATAGCACTGTCGCTCCCGTAGTGCCGACCCTGGAAGGTAGGTTATTTTTACGCTGTGAGTGAAAACGAACTTTCCTTGTTCGTTCCCTTTAGTCGGTGGAAGGAATATGAAAGTGGTTTAGTTTTTTTCAGTAATGATCAGAAGTTGGCGAAACGCAAGGGCTCTTTGATTCCCAAATTTGTCCAAAAACACGCTGGAAGGGCGAAAGAGAAGATAATTAGTAAAAACTAATTACGTATTTGTTTCTGTGTAGATAGAAATTTAAATTAAGCATTATTGGATTGTAGTGTTTTTAAGCGGACATTTTACTAAGTTATCATCTAATAGTACTAAAACATATTATCTGTATTGACATTTTATTATTTATTCGATTAAGCCGAATACGGTTTATAAGTACATTGTGCTTGTGTACCATTTTCTTAAAAGTGATTAAAGTGTAAGATTAGATTATTATCCTGCTTTCAGCTATTCTTTTTGATTAATTTTTTTTTCAGTTCTTTTATTTTACAGAAAACTTTAACCATGGCCTTTTCATGTTCCAGAAAAAAAATTTTCTGGAGCAGTATCCCCACTAATTTTAGCTTCGAGCCGCCAACTAAATAAAGGATAAATGTATTAAGGTTAAGCACTTTATAAAGTATAATTTTATGTATTGTATTAATTCAAAACTATTATATATTTTGAATTTTATTTGGCAGTCACTTTGCTGTGGTCCAATGCCAACCAGCTTACAGAGATTAGCAACTTGTGTTGGATCCATTTTAGCCGGTTTGGAATGTCCAGTTTGTATGGAAACAATTCCTCCTCCGGCTCATCAATGCAGTAATGGACATCTTATCTGCGCTAAATGTCGCATTCTCACTGAAAGGTGTCCGGTATGTCGTCTCAGATATTCACGTGGTCGATGTTTACTTGCTGATCAGGTAAATATTTATAAACATAGTCTAACTTTTTTCTCGTTCTAACTTTTTTGAATATTCTTTATTTAAATGCAGGAAAATAAAGTTAATTTAACAATATCTTTTTTATATCAATTTTGGATGTACTGCATTAATGAAAACATTACTAAACTAATTATTGCATAGATCGAGCTCCGAAACCTTGGCAGCTGAAGTATGAGCAAAGTTCCCCCACCATGTAATGTAGATGATATTTTTACTAATAATCCAGTTAGAAAAACATGACATATCCATTGACTGAATCATTCAGGTCAGTTTATGAATAAATTCATCTAAAACGACAATTATTTATCCTTTGTGATTATTAAAATATTACTGCTATAAAATACGATTACAACTATACAATTCTTTCTGAGTTAGTCAGTGTAATATGAATTTTTTAGTCGATAATATAATGTTCTTTCATTCCTTCTAAGTATAAGGAGCTCAGTCTTATGTAATACTTTGAGTTAGTGATTTATTTAAAAAATTTTTTCTAACTCAAAATTAATATTTTTAATTATTAATTTAAAATAATAAAATATTATTTGGGGAGCAGATAAAATTGGAAAAAAAAAAGATCATGAAGGTCAAGTATAAGTAGTTTATATAAATATTTAGTTGCTTAAAGAAAATAGACCTGGCCAGGAAGTACTATAGGAATTTCTTTCAGTTCACTAACTGGAATTCTATAGTGATTATTAGTTAAGCATAAAGATATTATTATGCCATTATATCAAACGTTTAATAAAGAATAAATTGATATTTTTTTTGGCAGTAAGGTATTTTTTTTTTGTGCATGAGCCTTCGTCTTTTCGTTTAGGTATGAGTTTCAAGTTCTAAATTTAGCATTGCATCTGTAACTAACCTTTGACATCCTGAGAACGATTCAATTATTTTAATAATAAAAATGTTGTGACCATTCTGCACCTTCCAGGATTTGCTATAGTTTCTCTTTTGTCTTCGAGTTTTTTCAAAAAAATTACAGAAAATTTTCTTACAGTATATTGGAAATTCAGAATAGTTGTTTAATAAATTACTAAAAAAAGACTTCTGCAGAACGCTGAAAGTATTTTAGAATTTTTTAAGGATCTTTCATTGCAAAGAATATGAAATTTCACGCAAGAAAAATAAATAAAGTGTAGTAAATTAAATACCAATCTCCACGGCGAGTGGTTGCTTCTCGGCTTTTCATCAGATGTCTCGGATTCAAATCCCTATCAAGCATAGTATTTATCATACTCTAAAAATGTCCATGTTCATATTGCTACGTACAAGCTTCTTTGGTGAATTAATTTATCAGTACAAAAAAAAAAAAAAACTTTTTGACCAAATTAATATTTCACAGACGCAGGATTGTGAGTTTAAAGATATTTTTTTCTGCCATTTTGTTTATTATTCTATTTTTCAAACAACTTAGTTGTTAGAAAACGTATTCGGTTTAAAATTCTGGAATTTTCCAAATGACAGTATTAGAAAAACTCGTTGATTGTTGGTTTTTTTATCTTAAGACTAATTACTAAGATAATTTTGACTTATTTTTACTCATAATGAATCTAACTAGATTCATTATCTAGATAATCCTAGGTAATAGAATCTTATTATATAGATCATCTGTTATCTATGCAAATATAACAGAACACGGTTTACGGTTTGAATTTTCGTAAGTTCACTCAATTAAAGTAATGCTGCTTTTTAAATTACCACTATTTACAACAAATTTATCTTTTTGCCTTAATCTACTATAATAATAAATAATAATAATAATAACCTTATTATTATAATTCTTTGTCTGCAGTGTACAATTTAATTTTATAATTCATACAATATTTTAATTAGACAGCTTTCATTAATTTGGGTATTTAATTGTAAAATGAATGTAGTTATCTTGTATAAAATTAAACACGTTGAAGTTAGTCACGTTTTAATACATTCAACATATCCTTAATAATTATATACAAAGGTTATTTAGGTTTTTCCTTTAGCAAATAAAGATTTAAATCTCATTCAAATTTATGAATTTATAAGTCATTTTTGCATTATTACAAGTTGTACAATGAATGGTTTCTATACCAATGAAATAAAAATTCTCTGTCTACAACAGAATCGTTTTACAACTGATTTTTTTTTGGGGCTTTATTAATATTTCTTACAATAAAAAATTACTTACGAAAAGCATGGCTTAAATGTGATTCCAGTAATTCGTAATATGTTACGATAATTTTATATTTAACCGTTATTCTACCCTTAAGATATACGTGTATTTTGGAACAAATTTATTTTTTAAGATCTTGTCGAGGTTTTTAGACAAACGTTTTTATTTGAAATTATTATTTTTCCCATAAAAGTTAATTTTAAATTAAAATAATAATTAATATCAAACGTTAAAATCTATAAAATTTCTTAAGAACCAGTAATAAAGTAACAAAAAAATTTTGAAAATTTTATCTCGTGCTTTGGTCCCCTCTTAATAATGTTTTACTTTCAGGGTTTTACTTTTACTTTACTTTCAGGGTAAAGAAAAAGCTTGACTAATAAAATCAATAAAAAAATAAGAATAATGAATGAAATTTGCGTAATTGTTTACTTTCAAACTTATGACTAAATTTACCGATTTTGATATTTCTTTCATGATTTCTAGAAGAAAAAAAAGAAAAAAACTCAGGTGATTGTTAAAATGAATTTTTTTCCAGATTACGTTTTTAAAATGTTATCAAAATTTTTCGTTTTCAAAAATTTACAAAAAAGTTTTAACTGATAACTTATTTGTTCATGAAAACGATTTATTTTCCTAATTAGCACGTTACAATCTGTTCAACTAGTGAACAATACAAACCCCACGATGGCTCAGTGAGACGAAAATGATATGTGTAACATTTAAATGAGGTGTAGTTGTCCCAGACTCAGGCCGACCATTCCTGAGACGTGTTTGGGGAATAATTAAAATCCCAACCACCAAAGTACACCGGTATCCCGTTATCTAGTTTTCAAATCCATATAAAAGCATATATCCATATAAAAGCATATCCATATAAAAGCAACTGAATTTTACTAGGATTTGAACCTCACAACCTTTGACTTCGAAAATTACCTGTTAAACAACTGATTTGCGACGACGAGTTAACCACTAGGCCAGCCCTGCGAGCTTTCGAAAAAACGATTTGAATATTTGTTTTATCATTATCATTACTTATTGATTGTTGTATGGAAATTATATACATAGATATATAATTATAAATTATTTAAATATATATATATATCTGCTTTATTCAGTTGTTAAAAATATATTCCCTCAAAAATCGAATAAAATAGTTGGTAAATTTCAAATAAAAATTACTACATAATCCCTTATTCTGAAAAACCTTATTTCATAATATGTTAATCTTATTTATTTTCTTTTTTTTTTTATCAAGAATGCATATTTCTCATCATTTACTTCATTTTGCTTCTAAACTGATGAATGACTCCGTTTTAAATCGGTGGCATTTTATGAAGGCCTACCCATATTTTAAAATCAATTAAAATAAATAAACTTAAGTATAAAAACCTGTTTAAAATATTTACAAAAAAAAAGTAAAAAATGATATAGTTTAGTTTTTCTTTAAATTTTGAAATTGGAATCGTATTAAAAATTAATTGATTACTTGTTTTTAACTTGGTGTCCGCGTCAAAATTTAAATTTAAGGAAGAATCATATTTCTCCTAACGTACATATTAATAAATCTTTTTGAAATAATTTAAAGTCTTCAAAAATATAGTTTATTAAATAACTTTCTTTAATTACCATTTATAATTTTTTAATTATCATTATGTACACATAAATACCTACTAGTTATTTATCTTTGGTTCCATAAATTTATGTTCAACACAGTCAAAGTTTTTGAAGTTCTGAGAAAGATGTTAAACAATCATCAACTTTGATTATTTTTATTCCTTCTTCCTCATTCTGTACTGTAGGCATAGGCTTGATCCTAATATGTCTCTGTGTAAAGGATTCCAGAAGCTGACTGCATTATTTATAGGCAACTCGCTGTAGACTAATCCAGGAAGCTGTTTCCTCCTATCCTCTGCTAACAGAACATGCCTAATTGCGATGGGGCTATTGAGGAAAACCACCAATCCGAACATAAAAATAAAAAAAATTGTCAACTGAATTTGAAATCGATCAAATTTAATAAAATATTTTTGAGCTACAATTTATTAATGTTCCAGATTAAGTTATTTGTCGTAAAAGTTAATAGAATTTATAAGAGTTGTTTATTTAAATTAGATTTAGCATATTTTTAATTTTTTGTTAACTTTTTATTTACTTTGACTAGAAAAGTTATCATTCTTATCCGATTAATATTTATTTGCTATTAATGTCTTTAGTTTGTCTAATACTTTATCAGGTGTCTAATCATGTTTTTATCATTTGAACTTCATATTATTTTAAATCATTTAAAATCTCATTTAAACTATATATATATAAACATATCCAGTTTTTTTTTTCAGATATACAATTCCTTGACGGATGCATTCCAACTTTGTGGAGAACCAGCTGATATATTGTCAACAAAAATTAAACAAAAACTGTTTGGTAAAAAAAAGATGCCAGAAAAACGGCCACCAATAATAGAAATAAAGAATTCTCATCTATCTCCTAAGAATAAATTGTTGACAAGAATAATGGGTAAATCGTCTTCTGTTGAAAATTTAACTTCAGCATCGAACAATCAATCTCAATCAAAGAACTATTTAACCGTGGATCACGTAGGATTTTCATCAAATTTAAAAACAAAATCGCTATCGAGTAACGAAATATTTCGTCCAAATAGTAGTCCAGTTATATCAAGAAACCCATCGATTACATTATCTAACAATGATTTTTCTTCTTTCAGATCTTATCAGGGTTCAACTGAATCTTTATCTCAGAGGTAATATCTAATTATTTACTACAATAACAGAAAAAATTTATTTTAAGTAAACTGTTTGTTAACTTAATTGTCTTCATATACGTATAACGAAAATTGATCTAATTTCTGAGTTAGTAGTGTTTCATAAGGAAATTTTATAAATAGATTGCTAGCCCGTTGGGGCAGTCATAGATTGCTGTTGGGCAGCAGTTATCTTCCGGTCTTAATCCGATAGTTCAAAGATATTATTTAATCAGAATAATTAACGAGATAGTTGTTCATGACAAAATAATAGCGAAAACTTAAGTTTTGTTATATTCTAGATTCTCTAAATAAAAATGGTAAAATAAAAGTTATCTTATATATATTTTTAAATTCCATTATTTAAAATAAAATCTATATGTCCTTAACAATATTATTTGGCAATATTAGAAAGTTATTTAGTAAAAATTATTTTAGATTAAAAAAAATTACCAATTATAATTTAGACTTAAAAGTTTTCATTTTTATCTCTTTAAGTTACTTTGAAATAAAACTAAAATTTGAAAATACATACAGCTATATTTTTTCAAATATTACTAATTTTAAGTTTAAATAAGTTTATTTCTATAAATATTACTTCTATAAAGTAATATTTTATACTTCTATAAATTAAAATACACAAAATATTGAAATTAAATCGAAACATAGTTTTAAGCAGATAACTATCATCATGATTTTTCTAATTGAATCAGTTATTTAAATTTAAATAAATTAAAATTTATTTTTTGAGAAAAATCAATATGAAGAAGAATTAATTTATTTTATCTATTACTATTATTTTTATTTGAATGTATTGCAATAAAAATACTTATATAATTTAAAAGCAACATTGTAAGTGATTAATAAAGACTGTTGAATTTTTCCAATCGACCAGTTTGATTGGGATTTATCATTAGGTTATCAAAATGTTATAAATTTATTAAATGTAGTGGGCAGATTTAATTATAATAGGCTAAAATCTAGATTATAGATACATCTTACCAATAAAACAATTGGATTATAAGTTACATGAAAAACACTGAAGTTTCATTATAAATTATTAACTTAAGTTTAATCACTTAAGCACAATTAATAATCAGCAGATGTCATTTATTTTAAACTCTCTTAAAGAGAGTTCAAAAGTTTTTTTCTAAATTTTATTTGTAAAAGATTAATTTTAGTTAATATTGTTATAAAAACAAAATAATCAATAAATATGCAATAGAAAATGAACATAATGTGTACTAATAATCGTGCTACATTAAAAGTATTTGTTTGGATCTACCTGTACAATTTCAAAGTATATAGAATGGCACATAAGTTGTAAACTATACTTTAACGTGTTGTAAGTTCTAGCAGTGTAGGCATGAAAAGAAAACAGATGGCTTATTTAGAAAACAAACACTCTTTAATACCATTTTACCATTAAGTGATCAACTTGCAAGCCATTAGTGTAAATACAGGTCTGTAATCGCAGACACAATTTCGCATACAGTTCATATGGAACAGCAGTAAATTCCTCAGTAATCATATCCTTCAGGTCCTGTAGAGTGTGGATGATGTGGTAATAAATTACGTTCTTTAAATAGCCCATAGGAAAAAGTGAGATCAGGACAGTGAGGGCTGGCCATTCAATGGCCCGTGACATCCAATCCTAAATCCAGGGAATACCTGGTCCAATATATTCCATACTGTTGTGGCATAATGAGGGGGAGCTCCATCCTGCTGCCACTACAACTGATCAAAGCGGTCTCTGTTGGAGTAGAGGGTAAAAAGTGTCCTAACGAGTCCAGGTAATTCTCATCGTTGATGCCATTTTTAAGAAGAAAGGGCTAATTATTATTACTTGGTTTGTATCACCTCTTCAGGCTATGATGCTAGGACTTATCATCATACTCGGCTACCACACTTGGATACGATGTAGGCTAGTAAACACAATTATGTCTGTTTTCTCTACTGTAGAGGTGAAATTTGGCTTCACAATCCACACCACACTCTTTTCCAACGGTGAGTTCTCTTCCAACTTGGTGAGCCACTCCTCAGCAAACTGCAGGCAGTGATCAGTAAAAAAACTGTTTTAGAACATTGCAATATGATACCTCTGCTATAAATTAAAAAGTTAAATCCATCAGAAAATGCGCTTCTTAATGATATGATGATTTAAAATGTCGTCGACTATTTATATAGGCCACCCTACTATATATATTTTGTTACATATTGAAGTGTCTGAAGTTTAAAGCTGTTATCATTGATAACATGTTCTATGATTTGGTTATTGAACAGTTTGGGTAAAGTTAGGTAAAGATCATAATGTTTTAACTTAAGTTGTAAGAAGAAAAAACAAGTTATTTTTTATTTGCTTTGTAATTAAGTTAAGATTTTATGGTTATGTAGATTACTTGAATAGCATTAAGTGTAGGTATACTCTTACAAGGAAAAATAGTAGCACAGGGAATTTGACCTCCGATTTATAAAAAGTTTTTAGTGCAATATTTGCATCTCTTAAAAAAATCTTTATAAATGAGATTATAATTAAATATTATGAAATTAAATTGTTAAATCCTAACTTCAAGAACTGAATTTTTATTTATAATAATAAGCTCCTGTATATTTAATAGTGATACTTTTTTTTTTAACTGCATACATAACATACATAAGATAGACTGCTTTCATTTCATTAATGATGAAATGAAGGAATGTAGCTTTTTTCAAGTAAGAATGCACCTGATGCTTCTTGAGGTTTAACAGCAATATGTATACATGCTGGCCTCCATGGCGTGAGTGTTAATGTCTTGCCCTTTCATCTGAAGATCCTGGGTTTGAATTGCGGTCAAAGTAGGCTTTTGATTGATTGAACACCTATATCATAATGAAAATCTGATTCATAATGACCCTTATTCCAGCTGCATAATTCAAACATTATAATACAACTGCAGAAACAGTTACTAATCTTAAATATTAAATTAACACTGTGTTAATACAATAAGTAATATTTATTTTTTTATTTTATTTTCAGATTATTTGCTGATTTTGGAGAAGGGGCAGTACACTTAGATGATGGTTGTTTCTACCATTGTCCATGTGCAGAAAATTGTAAAGTTCTTTTGAAAAAACCAGATGTATTTTCACATATACGAGAAAACCATGAAGGTCCTATTGTTCAATATTTTAGACCTCAATTAATTCTTACTCATCCCTTAAATTTACCTGAAGATGGTGTTATAACGATACTTACAGAAGGAATGACATTCTTTTTAAAATTAATTAAAGAAGAGTCCGATGATCTGTATATGTGGATGTGGATTTTAAATGGTAAATCAAAAGCTGAATCCCTTCGTTACATTTTAACAATAAGAAGTGATGATCAAGAAGGTCCTGAATTTAATTTTAAAAGTCGAATTTTTTCTTTAGCTTCTACACCATGGTCTGAAATCACATCAACTCGACGCGGTATTCTTATTACATCGCAAACTATTAAAGCACACTTCCCTCATGAAAAAGTAAAATTCGAAGTGAATATTATGATAGATGAATCCGTTCCAGTGCTTGTTTAATCTCATCAATATACAAAAAAAAAACAACCAAATTGATTAGAAACATGTCTCTGAATTAAATACAAAAATTTAATATAGATTTATTCACCTTAACTTATCGTCTTCGTATTTATTTTAAATAAATTTATGAAAACATATTTATATTTATAATTAGTTTATAAAATAAAATAACAACTATGATAAATAAATTTGGTATGATTATTTTTTTTTAACCGTCTTCTCCAATCAGTTTTCCAGCTACTGTTAGATTTGAGTGTGTGTATGTATGTGTATATGTGTGTGTTTGTGTGCGCGCTCGTGCACTCGCATCTGTACATATATATATATACATGTGTGTGTGTGTGTGTGTGTGTGTGTGTGTG